>JAULUF010000028.1:29085000-29152500 GCA_031834385.1 Semotilus atromaculatus
GTTGTGTTGGACTGAGGCAGAATGTGTTTTAATCTGCATAATAACGCACAGCTCTTCCAGCATGACTCAGTGATTTACACATCCATAATGCACTGACTTGACCTTTACAAAGCACTGTGTTTCAACCTCTTCTGTAAATGCATACATAGATTTGATATACTCAAGGGAATGATAAAGAGAAGGACGCTGTTGCTCGGGCAACGGATCCTTTTATATTCTTTTAGACAGGAGAATAAAACAAACCGTGTTTTTCCCACTGAGTAATTCTTGTCACAGAATGAGTGTGTCTCTCCCCTCCGGTCTGAGAAAAGAGGAGGTGATTGTGAATGAGCATCGTCGCTCTCGGATGCCTGTTTCCGTAGCAACACAGGGAGCGCTGAGGTATAAAAACACACGCTTTCTCAGATGGGACTCAGAAACTCTGAGCTGCACACACACACCATGCTGAGGCCCAAGGATCTGTGTCAGGGATCCGGCACCAAAACCTTCCTGGAAGCCATGCAGAGCGGGAAAGTCCACCTGGCCCGTTTCGTTCTGGACGCTCTGGACGGGCGCATCATCAACGGGAAAGCCGAGAACGGGCGAACGCTTCTGATGCACGCCGTGAGCCTTCAAGACCACGGGAGCCGAGCGAAGTTCACCAAACTTCTCCTGGAAAAAGGTGCGGATGTGAACACGTGTGACGATCACGGGAGAACGGCTTTGAGCCTCGCATGCGAACACGGATTCCTGGATTCGGTGAAGCTCCTGGTTCAGTTCAACGCTGACCCGGAGCTCACGGACACCTGGGGGAACAGTGCGCTGATGTACGCCGCGTGTGGAGGACACAACCAGGTTCTGGAGTTCCTGGTGCGGGCCTTCAAGAAGCTCGGTTTGAGACTGGACCTCACGAACCACGCCGGACACTCAGCCGTACAAGTCGCGGATTTCTTCGGGCACAACCAGTGCGTTCAAGCCCTCAGCGGATGCGGGAAGAAGACGGTGAGTCCCACGAACAGCACTGGAGAACCCGTGGAGGATCTCCGATGGCCCAATCGCCTCCCGCAACATGTTCTGGAGCGGTTCTCCAAACAAATCCAGAGCAGACAAGAGATACTCCTTCCGGCTTTGTTTCAGAGACAAATGCGTGTCAGCGACAAACTGCAAATCCACTTCCGGCGTCCGCCGACATCCGACACGGACCACGATCTGATGTTTGCTTCGAAACAGATTCAAAACTCAGTGCTGAAGGAGGGCGGCGGATCGAGGAGCGCAGAACACGGGTCGGACATTGATACGCCACTCTGGGGAAAAGCCCGATCGTTTAATCAGGATCTCCGGAAACAATCCTACCAAGGAGACGTTCGTGAAATCAACAGATCCGCCAGCAGATTTAAAAGAGCTTCGCTTCAGGACGAAAAACCTCTCGTGGCGAAGTTCTACAGCGGGAAGATGAGCGACACCATCAACCTGGAGGAATCCCAGAGCTGGAAAGATCTGCGTTCCGGCGTTCCCAAATCCTCCAGACAGAGCAAACTTCTGTCGGGTCGGGAGGAGCTGGAGCCCGAGCGGATCAAACCCCGTTCCTCTGGGCTCTCGGGACTGGGAACCAGGCTCCTGCGCAGACTCACGGCTCCCGAGTTCATGAGGCACAGAGACTGTCCGAGCGGGAAGGGGAAGATCTCTCGCTCCGAGACATTCCCGTTCACACACACACACATGCGAGTGAACCACCAGCCCAGCGTGGACAGCATCAGTGCGGTGAGATGCGAGTTCGAGAGTAATTCAGCTCTTAAATGAGGATATGTACATGACTTAAACACTGTATGGGCGTTTGAAACACCTGACTCTCACAGAGACTACACTACTGGAAATGATGGTCTTATTATTATTTTCCAGTACAAATGTCTAAACATTCCTAAATCAAGATACGAGCAAAATGTTTTCCTTTTGAATTCAGTTTATTTTTCAGCTGATATCTGCATAAACTCACTTAATATTGATTCATTTTTCAGTAACGCTTTACAATAAGGTTCATTAGTTGACATTAGTTAATTTATTAACTGACACGAACTAACAACGAGTAACACATTTATTACAGTATTTATTGATCTTGGTTAATGTTAGTTAATAAAAATACAGCTGATCATTGTTCATAGTTCACAGTGCATTAACTAATGTTAACAAATAAAACCTTTGATCATGTGTTAATGTTGAAATGAATATTAACTAAGATGAATAAATGCTGTAGAAGTATTGTTCATTCTTAGTTCATGTTAACTTCCTTTGTTACAATAAACCTTATTGTAAAGTGTTACCCATTTTTCTTCTCAAGTAAATCTATTAAGAATGTTTAGATATTTGTGCTGGAAAACAAGTCAAAAACAAGTTGTTGTTTTTTTGCAGTTAGACACTATAAATAACCATGTACTTCATGATTTTAAGAACTTTTACCTGCTGCTGTTCTCGAGGTCTTTAACTGTAGATTCATGAACGTCCTTCAGATAATAATGAACTGATTTAATTATTACTGACATTGTTATGCACTGCTAAAGTGTGTCTGCATTAAGCTGTTATAATATAATAATGCATGCATGTTATATTTCCGTTGCACTTTATTTTACAGTATGTGCACTTACAGTGTACTTACCAAGAAACTGAGTAATATACAGTAAGGCAACAACATCAAGGTTAGATTGAGGACTCTTATTACATTAAGTATAGAGTATGTACATGCGAAACAGGACTGTAAAATAAAGTGCTGCCTATATTTTTATAAGCATATTTTGTCTCGAAAGAAAGAAAGAGAAATGTGGAGCAAAGTGAATCTTATACATCAACTGTTTGTGATTTGTATGCATTAAAATACACTTGTATATCTTTGCATATGTCAATAATTTATATTCTATACTCTTTGATAGACTACACAACTGTATAAACTCAAAGCATCTGTCTGTGTGAAAAACTGTATTTTTTCTTTTGATAGACACATATATGAATAAAGCACTTGTGTATGCTTAAAGCAAAATAAAACTTGATACCTGTGTTTTTTATATGCATGATTTATTCTTTAAAAAATTAAATGTATATTTCTCTCTTCATCAACAACCAACACACAAAAAAGCACACAGCAAATGTTGTGGGAAGAAGGTTGATTATGAGTCACGTGTCCTCGGCTGCTGGCATACACACTTACAAGTGCACACTAACAAGGGGCCGTTCACAGCAGATGCCTTCCTGCAATCACAGACGGAGCGACACAAAACACAGGAGTTCGGAAACACTTTTGTATGACATGGTTTTGTGTATGGAACAGCTTTTATTTTTCACTTCCCTCCACGGAATCTCATTTCTGTATATTCAAACTGGTATATTGGGTCTGTTCCTCACAAAAACATCACATAACTTCAGAAGACTTTGAATATAGTGCTACTGTTCAATGTTCCATAATATGAACCTCAATTTTAAACAACCCTTTGTGCCAAAAGGCTCTGTATAAGCAGAAATGTTTTAAATGACCGTGTAATTCTTACATTAATGGATTATTTCAATTTATTCCAGTGACAAAGTGTGTTTACGAGCTGTTTAACTAAAATGACTAAAATAATTGAAACTAAATCCATAAATGTATCCTATGGAGTGCCTGATGGAATCCTTAAGGTTCCATTTAGAACCTTTTCTTCTAAAAGTGTTGATTTTCTGTGTGTGCTCGCTTGTTTTCGTCGACATCTCTATAAACTTTTGCAAAGGAAAAAGCTACATAAAGATTCTTCAAAAATTGCTCAAAAATGTTACACTGAAAAAAATTTGCTGTATGCATTAATGATCTTCATTTTGAAATGATTCCATTTTTCATATGATGCTTGTGTACGCTACATAAATATTAAAGGTACACTGTAACTTTTTTTGTCAAAAATTAACAAAATGTAAAGAATGAGTCTGCGTATGGTTTCGAATCGCTGCACAGCGTCTCTTCAAGTCAAACACACCTAAAAGTTGTGTGAGTGGTTAATTGGTTAACTGCCCCAACGAGCGAGAAAGGTTGACATAGAGCTTGTTAAATCACAATCTTCCAGAGAACCGTTTTAAACAAAGAACAGAACAGAGGAGAGTCTTCTGGGGAAAAGAGAGCGAGACAGAGCTCGTAATAAAACAAGAATCAACATTAGCTTGGTTTTCAGAGATGGAGAACTGAGGGATTTGAAATGTTGTAAAAGCGACGCAGAGATGATGGTGTTTTTATTACTCAACAGGAGAGTATGGTGTTTTATTGATCAGATAAACTGTCTTAGTTCTATAACAGAGTTCACTGTAAAGCAGGATCTACTGTGAAGATCATATTCATCCGCAGAGCCGAAGCACAACCACAACAATATTCTTCCGCTAAATGCAGTTTTGATTTGAACCGCTAGAGGGCCACAAGTTACAAAGTGTACCTTTAAAAAATAGTGCAGACAAATGCGTCCAGTGTGAACGGCCCCAAACACAAATCAACATCTCTCTCTTGCCCTCTTTTAATCTGTCAGTATGATCATTTAGGAAACATCACAGTACAACAGGTAGGATGCAAAAATATCACAATGAACGCTGCATCCAAAATGTAAACACGCACACCAACAAACAAACCTTTCCTGGCTTTCCTCATAATTAAATAATGCATGAATGAATGAATGCAAACACAGGTTGTTTCCCACTCTGATTATGTACATTATTTGTTCTTCCGACGTCTTTACAGTAAAATCAGCCGTTTAAGAAATCAGGAATCGCCTGTCAAGCTCAGATGCAATATTTACAGTTTACAAACCATTCACAGCACCCGTTCCAAAAGCAGGCGCTCGTCAATCCATTGAAAAAACAAACAAATAATAAATAGGTCATTACAATATATACAATTGGTTACAATGGCTCATAAAAACGTTTTGCACCTGTCAATGCTGACAACAAATGACATCATTTCACCGTCTTTTCTGAAAAACCGTCTTCGTTCCTCAGATTAAGATTCAAGCGTGTGCCACTGTTCAGCCATGCAAGCCAGTCTGACACGAGCTTTAAACCGCAGGTGAAATATGTGCCTACAGTGGCGTGAAGCTCTCCGCAGGCCCACACTTTCACTTTCTGTGAAAATTTCCAGTACTTTGGGTCAAATATTGCAATTTAAAAATGGTAAAATGTGTGCGATATGATATGTCATTTTATATCCTGATATATTCCTTCTGCTGGAAAATCCACCCAAAAAACTTTTAGGTTTCAACTCGAGTAACAAAACACATTAAAAACTGATTGGACGAGCCACATTTGAAGCTGTTCAAATTTAGCCAATATACATATACGTGTGATGCACAGCAATTGCATTCTGTATAATTCCAGATTGTAGACAATAAAATAATGCTTTACAATATGATTCAGTTTGTTAATGTTGGTATAGTAACATTAAATAATAACACTGAGCAACACATTTGTTAACAGTTAGTTAATAAAAACATAACTGTTCATTGTTAGTTCATGTCATGTTCAGGTCCATTGAATTATATCAACAGATACAACTTTTGATTTTAATTATGCATTAGTAAATGTTGAAATTAACATGCTTTAGAAGTAGTTCCCCAGACAGCAACATAGTGTCGGCCCACATCCGGGTCATTCCACGTGTACCAGATGTGAACCGGATCTGGGCCGACTCTGGGTCGTTAACTAATGTTAACAAACGGAACCTTATTGTAAAGTGTTACTCATAATTAATAAAGTTGTCGATGTTGCTTTCGCAGCTGTAAAAAACAACAGTGAGATCAAAATCATAATATCGACACATTACAAATTCAGGCAAAATATTTGATAAACAAATTAAATATATGATGATTGTGTGCAAATTCAGAAAATTCCACGTTTCTGTTGCCGCAGAAAACGATCAGCTTCAAACAGAACATAATTAAACCTAGTGGCGTTTTCAGTCAGACGTACTTCTGCTGTAATTCTCCGCCGTTTGAGCACCAATCAGACGTCCATCGGTAGAAGAAACTGACTGTGACTTCATAGAGTTCATTCAGCCGCCTCAGTCCCGGATGATCCGGTGCTTTCCACTCGGGCAGGCCGGGTAAGCCGCTGTTTTGCCCTGGTTTTCCAGTTGTTGTCCGTAGGGCGCGTAACTCTGAGCTAGCGGTGGCGTGGATCAGCAGCGGGACATGCGCTTGCGGTACTGCTCCACTAGGGGCACCAGGCACTGAGGAGAGCTGGCCTGCAGGAGGAACGGATGCTCCAGGAGGTCAGTGGCACTCGCTCGCTCCAGCGGGTCTCGCGTCAGCATACGGTCCAGAAAGTCCTTCAGCATCGGGGAAACCTGCAGACGAACACCACGTTTAGATGACCTACACACACACAAACGCGTCATTTTGTGTGTATCCCTTTAAATGCAAATGAGCTGCTGCTCCCGGCACAGAGGGCAGAGCTTCAAGAGTTTGTGTGTGTGTGTGTGTGGGTTGGTTTATGTGATTTATGAGGACACAAATTTGTATAATGACATGTGTATTACACTGGTATTACAACTTATGGGTGGTTTATGAGGACACTTCAAAAGTCCTCATAAATCAAATGGCTTAAAAAACATTAAAAACTATGTTTTATTAAAAATTTTAAAATGCAGCATGTCTCCTGTGATGGGTAGGTTTAGGGATAGGGGCAGTGTGTGTGTGTGTAAGGGGATAGAATATATAGTTTGTACAGTATAAAAACCATTACGCCTATGGAGAGTCCTCATAATGCTGTTGCACCAGCGTGTGTGTGTGTGTGTGTGTGTGTGTGTGTTCATGTTTTTCTATCCCGGTGGGGACTTCAACCTGAATGCACACAGACTCATGGGGACTCGTGTCACAGTGGGGACCTAAATAGAGGTCCTCATGGGTAAACAAGCTTATAAATCATACAGAATTAGTTTTTTTGGAAATGTAAAAATGCTGGAAAGTTGTGTGTGATGGGTAGGTTTAGGGGTAGGGTTAGTGTAAGGGGAGAGAATATACAGTTTGTACAGTATAAAAACCATTAAGTCTATGGACAATGATGGAGAGACTCAAGAAGAAGTGACAACGTAAGAATGAAACTGGACGTTTCTGAATGGTTAGTTGAGGAATCTATGTTGCTGATGTGGAGTATGTTGTAAATGTGTGTTTTTCTCTCTGTCTCTCGCTGTGATTAATGGAGAGATGTCATCTCGTACCTGATGAACGTTGCGTACGGTGGGCGCCCGCTCGTCTCTCAGTCTCTTCATCGCAGCCACAGGAGTTTCACTGAAATACGGCGGTTCTCCATCCACCATCTCCACCACCATGATGCCCAGAGACCAAACATCCACCTGCACATTTTACATGACCTTTATTGTCATTATAAACATGTATAATGAAGTTAGGAATTATTTCAGCACACATTTTCTTTTCGCTCTTTATTTTCATTGACATTTGCTGTGTCTTTGTTTTGTGCTGTACCTCAGTTCCATAAGGTGACTTGGAGATGACCTCAGGAGCCATCCAATACGGCGTGCCCACCAAAGACTTTCTCTTCGGGATATCTTTACTGATCTGAGCGCAAAAGCCAAAGTCTGACAGCTTGATCTAATTTACAAACAGAGAGACAGGATAAGAGTTCGGAAACACATGTTTGAAACACATTAAGCTTCATTCATCATCACACATCACTCGGTCACACCTGGAAATGGGACAGTATTAAAGGGACTACCAGAGATAAATTTGTTCATTTGTATATATATATATATATAGTGCGGGGGGTCGATAAGATTTTGTATGTTTTTGAAAGAAGTCTCTTCTGCTCACAAAGGCTCCCTTTATGTGGTCAAAAATACAGTAAGAAAAGTCAAATGTGATATATTATTACAATTTAAAGGGGTCATGACATGGTTTTTGTTTTTTGTTTTATTATGTTCCCTTAGGTGCAATTATAGTATTACTATAGTTTTTTGGACAAAAAACTAGTGATTTATGACCTTTTCCCACCCTGTTTCTCATCCTCTGATTCAAACAGTCTGTTTTGGGGGTGTTTCCCCTTTAAGAGTTCAGTGTTAACACCCACTGTTATGATTGGCTAACGTCAGTACTTATGCATAAAAAGTAGTTTTAAGATGAAATACATTACAAATAGTCATCCTTGAAATGTAGAGAACACACGCTTAAATTAACACTGTTGTGACTGGGACGTCCATTTCTCCCTGCCGTCAGCGTATTCAAACATGTTGTTTGTCCACAGCAGGAACAGCACATCTGCGTGGCATCGCAATCTTCTTGTAAACAGACCCAGTCGCTGCACGTCGACGCGAGCCGCGCGACAACGATGCGATGATGCGAAATGAGGCGTAGTTGTCCTGCGCTGGAGGCGGTCATATGCAAACTTCTAACCGTGACGTCACTTCATACCATGGATCCACAACGAGCTGTATTTAGAGCTTGATTAAATAAATGGTTCGTTTATAATGGGGAGGACGTCTTAAGCTATGAAACTTGCAGGAGGTTTTAATGGTACAAAGACCTCTTAAATAACAAAAGATCAAGGCAAATTTGGTTTCTCATGTCATGACCCCTTTAAAGGAGCTGTATGTAAGAAATTTATTTCAATTAATCATACATTTTCCCTGATATGTCACTAGACATTATGAAACCATGTTCGTTTCAAATACTTATATCACTGACAACAGTAGTCCGGCCAGGATATTGTCATTTAAAAAGTGAAGTTGCAGCCCTCAACTGATGTTGATGTTGTCATGTTGTGTTTTGGTCTGAGTTGCACCCTCCACCGATCTACCAATCACGAAGTCTGTAGTGTTGCAACATCCGGGTTGCCAGCTCTGCTCTAGTTCCCACAGCTGCAGATAATAACGTGTCGAAATCAGATCCTGCAGCATATCTGGCAACCTCGAGTCAGTAATTTGAAAGTGATTGCAGTACCAGTTTTGGCCACAATCTTACATACTGCTCCTTTAAAACAACATTGTTCTATGTGAATATCTAGCTGAATTGTCAGCATCATTACTCCAGTCTTCAGTGTCACATAATCCTTCAGAAATCATTCTAATATGATGATTTTCTGCTCAAGAAACATTTCTGATTAGAAACGAGAGGAGCTGGGGAGGGAGGAGGGTAATTAGCTCCTGAGAAATGCGATAGCTGCTGATAAAACTTAAGGAGCTTATACATGTATACAGTGAAAGGCTTGGTATTCCTCTAGGTAGACGTGGATCAGCTGAGAGTCACTGACGAGAGCTTGACTAACGTGACCAGCCAGAACTGACGCTACGCTTGATTGTTATTGACGCCGTGTAAACACTGATTGATGGACTACGGCTGATTTCAGTAGGTTGTTCTGTATCAGAGAAGAGGTTGAGGTAAGTGAAGATGAAGAGAGACAGATGATAAGTGAAGATGAAGATGAAGAGAGAGAGATGGACTCACGCGGCCGTCCAGCGAGAGCAGGATCGAGTCGCTCTTGATGTCTCTGTGGATGACACCCTGTGAGTGGAGATACGCCAGCGCCTGCAGAACAGCCTCACACACCGTCGCGATCTGCTCCTCGCTCAGCCTGAACACACACACACACACAATCACAGAACTCTACCTCACTGCAGCTTTAACAGTTTTTCAGTTTGCTTTCTTTCACCACACTAGGTTAATCTTAAAGGTCCCATATTGTACAACTTTCTGAAGTTTTATTTTAGGTTTTGATGTCCTTAAGAATATATATTTGCAGTATAAGTACCAAAAACCATCTCAATATATTTTTACAGCTCCTTTCACAGGAGCTCTGCCAAGAACAGGTCGATTTTGGCCTGTCTACTTAATATTCATGAGCATCTCTTCTGATTGGCCTGTTGTTTTCTGAGTGACCACCCATTGGTGGGAGTGGTGACTGAAGGCGGGGACTGATAGTTGTGACACCACAAATATACTGAAGTCACAAGAGCTTGTGAAAAGGCACAGCTACTTTTGTGCAGGCGGTGTGCATTTGTCTGTGGATCGATTGTTTTGAAATTTATATGGTAGTTTCATAGCGCCTAGACCTCTGTTATCATGAAAAAAGCCAGCAAATGTCAGTTTTGACAATATCGGACCTTTCAGTTTAAAAAAAAGCTTGATAATGGTAAGTTTTGCACTTAATTTCAGAATCTAGTTTTATTCCTGCTGCTTTGCTTTAGGATGGTTTTGATTTAGAATATTGAATATTAGCGATACTGTCACAATATATTTGCTGATGATAGAAAAAATCTCAATACTGTCAACTTATATTTATACAGACAGAAGCCAATTTCACACGCTTTTTTTGTCTCAGGACTATGTCAGCTTATAGACGGCTGCTCGTGATCATTTTGAAAAGGTTTCTATTTACAGTGTGTTGAGCATTCAGCCAATCACAGTTCAGAGCGGGTGAATGAAACAGCCAATCAGAGGAGTTTAAGTTAATCAGTGGCTCATCCACTCAATCAATATCGAATAAATGCTGAGTTTTCATTTGTTCATTATGCTTGTCTTTGTTCTTTATAGAACTTGCTTTGGTTTTGCAACATTTTTGTAGGAGGATTGTAGCTATTTTTTGCATAATTTGACAGTTTTTTATTTTACACATTTTTATTTTGATACCTTAAAGTACGTATGATTTTTAAACATTCCTTTCGTGTTCATTGAGTAAAAAGCAGCAAGTGTCACTGTCTTGATTATTGTTGTTATTATTATTTTTTTGCAGTAAGCAATTGTACGTACTTTGTAACAATAGCTGTTCTATCCAGATCATGTCTTTTTTTAATGGAGGGCACAAAAAAATCACCTCTTTAAATCAAAATATGAAAAACATATGGAGATATCATTTGTTTGCTATATCACCCAGCCCTATTTTGAGTTCAAAAGCGGATTATTTGTTCTTGTTTTTGTCTTTTTAATGCAGGTGTAACCGGTGATCGACAAGCACTCCAACCTGGACAATCACCACACATACACATCCTCCATTCCCCATAATCCTTTGCCCAGACCATCATGCATTATAACATTCACCTGTGTCTCATTATCTTGTTTAGCTCACGCCATATAAGCCTGGGGCCTATACCATGAAGCTGGTTTAGGTGGCTAGCCAGGTATGTTTCAGTTTAGTTTGCACCAACCCTGGGTTTTAGGCACTATGAAAGTGGTTTGGCTTTTAGTAGTGTTCATCGCCATAGTAAACTTATTCTCCACGGCTAACCTGGTCCGGGACAGGTGATGTTCCAGGTAAGAGGTTGCAAACCAAACTTGGACCTTTCAGCTGTGAGCAAAGCATACTCCAATTCTACTAGGTCACTACATAGCAAATGATTTTTAAAGACAAAATCGTCTGGCTGATTTAGATATTATTTATGTAATTATTATACTCTTAATCGATCATGTACAATTTTAGCTCATCAATTATTATTACACAAAGTTTAAATGAATAAATAAGGTAGGGCCGTCAAATGATTAATCACGATTAATCGCATCCAAAATAAAAGTTTGTGTTTACATAATAAATGTGTTTGTACTGTGCAATTATTTTGTATATATAAGTACACACACGTGCATTTATATATTTAAGAAAAATGTGTTATTTATATATAAAATATTTATATATAATATAAATTATATATAAATCTATATATAGTATGTACATGCAAATATTTCTTAAATATATACAAGCCATTTATTATGTAAACACAAACTTTTATTTTGGATGCGATTAATCATGATTAATCATTTGACAGCCCTAATTTAAAACGCTTTAAAATCAATAGATAAAGCTATAAAATGACTACACGTGAGCTTAAATGTTCAATTCTCTCTATACTTTTATCAACTAACTTCACAACTTTTACTGGCACTGATGTACAGTAGCAAGACCTTTTCTTTTAGTTGTCCTCCTTCGTAGTCAGCTATTTTCTTCTTGCGGTGTAAATTTGTTTAAATTCTTAATATTTTAATACTTTGTAAGTAGTGAATTGCAATAAGCATATGCAATAAGCAATTATTGCATGCAATAATGTAATAAGTGAATTGCGCTGCTTCTCTCGCGAGAAATGAATCGCAGTTTCACTCTTTCTCAGCGTGTGATTGGCTGTTCGCTACTGATGTCACTCCTAAACTCAGGATCAAAGTCTGAGACAGAGAAAGTTGATGATCAGCATCATGGTACCAACAAAGCCTGGTTGGATTGGTTTGGTTTTGTCAACTCGAAACTAATCCTGCAACCCTGAGTTGGTACAGGCCCCTGATTTTCTCATTCATTATCTGTGAAGTCCTGTTTGGTGTGTGTTCTGTTTCTCCTGTGGTTATCTGGGTTCTCTGCCTGTTCCCTTGGATTTCTCTCCTTGCCGTAGTTCTTTTTTTATTATTGTTTGAGTTGCTTGTTTCTAGTGATGGCCAAATGAAGCGTTTCGAAGCATTATTGCTTTCTGATACAATTGTGTCGAAAATGGTTCATTACTCGAAGCTTCATTCAGATAGAAATTGCAGCACCATCTCCTGGTGAAGTAAATGTAATGCAACAAAGCTGACAACCATAAAATGCAAGTAGGCTTATATGTTTATTATGTGTTTACCGAGCCGATCAAAGCTGAAACTGTGTTAGTGCTGTGAAATTTTACAGATACGGTGTTCACCTTGATAATAAAACATTAAGCATGATGTGTGTGTGTAATTATTTCTTTAGACAAGGACAGAAAATCAGACCAGCTTAAAAAAAGTTGGAAACCATCACAGAAATTCTAATGGTTTCTATTGAAATACCAATAGGAACCATTGGCTTTTACCATTTAAACCACTACAGAATTCTTTTTTGTAGTGTGTTTGGGACATATTCCATTAGGATTTAATGCCCCCACCAATAGAACCCAACACACGTCAGTAGAGAAGCAGTGTTTCATAGCAAGGACCGTTCGAGTTTTGAAGTTTCGGAGCGTCGGTGTCGGCTGGATTTGGATTACGTCTTTGGATTACCCGGTTCAGTAAATACTGTGCTTGTAACCTCAACCTTTTTGTCTCAGAGCTGTACGTGACAGCAGGCTTATTCATTTATTGATGTCATATTATAATTGCTTGTCAATCAAAATGTCTTCAAATCAGATATTTTTTTATTTACTATTTACTTTAAAATAGTACTTATTTCAAATTGACTTTATTTAGCCCATTTAATTTGACTAATTAAAAAAAATAGGTTTAGCCAACCGTAAAGGAATGTTTCGGTTAATTTATAATTATTATTTTATTTATAGTTTAAAAACAGATTTTGTTTGTCTAGAAAAAACTTGATGCACTTATTGATTTATTCATGTCATATAATTGCTTGTCAAACAAAAAGTCTTCAAATAAATTAGTAAATTATGCATAATTACATGCAACTAACCCTTAACCTAATCCTAGTTACTAATGCAGTTACTTAATATTGCTCTGTACTTAAATATATAATTACACTGTAACAAGGACAACCTTAAAATAAAGTGTAACCTTACGCTATTAAGTTTAGCCTGCTGTAAAGGAATGTTTTCTTTATTATTAGTTGTATATTATTGATACATAGATTTTGTATATATAGATTTGTAAATACAGATTTTTTTTTTGTCTAGAAAAAAAACGTTTTGAAATGCAGGCTTATCAATGTAGTCATGTCTAATAATTGCTTTTCCAAATCAGTTTGAAAATGGTTTAACTCTTGAACATGAACCCTGCTAAACTGATGTGAATCTGCTCTCCTCTCTGATGTCTCCTGTCCTCTGGCACTGTGTGCAAAATCAATCATGTTTGCAAACATGTCCCGCTCAATGCTCAGGTCAGATCTCGCCCTTCTGCAATGCCAAGCTGCGTTTGTGTGGACTCATGTAAATCTAGTCCTTCATCAGACAAACAGAGAGATGCATTTACCAAACTAATTAAACCACTGATCAGATCACTCATCTGAGTAAAGCCTGAACACATGCAGGAGACGCACTGCAGATCAATGAGTTAACTGTCCATTGCCCTCGTGTGGCGTGAAGAAAACACTACAGTAACACAACATGGGGTTAGTATTGCAGGAACTCTGGCTCATCCTTACAGTGACGTCACTGTTCTCTGAACTCACATTAAAACATTACAAACGGACTCTACACTGAAAAAACGGCTTTTCTTACTTAGTATTTTGGTCTTGTTTCCAGGCCAAATATCTAAAATTCTTCAATCAAGAAGCATTTACCAGATAAGTAAAATGACATCTACAATTAGATCTAAGAAGGAAAAAAAGGACAAAATTATCAATTATCAATTCAAATGGAAACAAGATTATTTTTCTTACTCCATTGGCAGATCATTTTACTTGTTTTAAGCAAAAACATGTATTATTATTAGAAAACAAGATACAATTTCTTATGTCATTTTTCTTATCTAGTAAATGCTTCTTGATTTAAGAATTTTTTGATATTTGGACTGGAAACAAGACAAAAATACTAAGTGTGTGCAATACTAAATACTAAAAATGCAAATACTAAGCAATGTGATCATGTTCCTTGTCATATTGTGAATGATTCATCGTTGCATGTTTTCTGTCTACACAATCTTTTAACCAATAACTGGCTGTTCATTTACTATTATCATATATTATATTATATTATATTATATTATATTATACACCCATGGTTAAGCATATTGCTTGTGAAAGCTTCTGAGCTCAATCCTCTAAGAAATCCAGTTTTCTCCGCTGTCATGAAACAGAAGGAAGAAGCTTTCCTAGAGAAATGATGAGGTAAATCTAAAGGTCCAGCGTTCACACCTGGTTTCAGACACGATGTTTGTTAAAGCTCCTCCCTGCAGATACTCCATGATTACCCAGAGTTCCTCCTCCACCAGAGCGCTCTTAAACATCTCCACCACGTTCCTGTGCTGGTAATCTCTCATGATCACCACCTGTGAACACACACCCAGTCTGATCAATGCAAAACTGTCAAATCAACACCGTACGGTCAGATCATTTATGCTTTTATTTTACTTTGTGATGCATTTGAGTACAACAAGATACTCCTAAATGGCCATTCAATGGTATTTTCATAGACCGTAAATAGCATGATTTGCATTTAAATCAAATCAATATTGAGGTTGTTTTTTATTATTATTCTATACATTTCATGTACATTGCATATTACATATTCATGCAATTTATGTTTCTGCCGGTGGGTTTCTGCCCAAATATTTGCATCCAACAACACTTAATTAGCCTATAAATGTAGTTATTCAAGACTGCAGTCTTTTTCTCTGTGTGATGGTGCCCTTGATGAACTCATAACACAAAAGTGTTTTGTGTCTCTCGAAACACACAGATTACAAATAGATTACCAAGAACCAAAAACAGAAAAACAAACCATTGCTGAGTATTTCCTCCTTAAAACTGCAGTGAACCAAAGACAGTCTCAAAAACACGGTGTGAAATCGCTGGTGTTTCTGACGTCACAAACGACCTTGTAACCAATCAGATCAACGTGTGATCTCTGAGTGAGTGGAGGCGGGGCTCATTTGCATATTCACAGAACCGCGTATACTAAGCGCCTGCTAAATTATTAAATGTAAATGTACTGAACGAGGCAATGATGTCGAGTTACATTCAAGCTATTTTAAGGCATGACAAGCAAAAAACGTACATCGTGGCGATCAAAGATGAGTTTTAAGGGATAAAATGATTGACTACAGGGGGACTTTAAATATACCGTAAGGAAAGAACTGTGACCAATCAGATAGCTTCCCGAATTCCTACATTTTTGGATTGGTTATAACTAATCTCGTGTTTTCCGTGTGCGCTCAGGATCTATATAACTCATGATAATGTTCTCTGTTTCACCTCGTTGAAGAGCAGTTCTCTGCGCTGTTGTCTCCTGAGGTCCATCATCTTGACGGCCACCACGCGTCCGCTGTGTTTCTCGCGGGCGATGCACACCACACCCGTGGACCCCTCTCCGATCTTCACGAAGTTCTCCAGATACGAGCGTGGGTCGCCTTTATCCACCACCATCTGCAGCGCCGCCTTGAACTGCTCGTGTGTGACTTTGGGAGGGTCGGGCGGCGGCCGGGGCGAGGGGTGCAGCGGGGGTCTGAACGCAGGAGAACAGGTTCCCGGAGGACTGTTGGCCAGAGAGCCGGTGGGAGACGGCCGGGGCTGCGACGGGCTGTCCTGTCTGGGGTAGAGGCCTGGGTTGGGGCAGGCCGAGTGCCTCATGAAGGGGTCTGGGCCGCTGGGCCGGTAGCTGATGTTGGGGGACAGTCCGATGGTGTAGCTGGAGGAGGAACGGACGGTTTTGTGAGGCCGGCTGCCGCTCATGAGAGGACTGCTGGTGCCGCTGTGCAAATATCCCGGCTGGTGTCTCATGGCTGCGTCGGCCTGAGGGAAACACAACCACAAATAGAAGTAAGCTTCTGCTTTAACCTGCTTTTTTTTTTTAAATCACTAAATGGTCAAGGACCTCTCTATATAGCAGAGATGTTTGAAAGATATAGCCCCTCAAGATCACTTAGATCAGCAGGAAAACTACAATTGGTCTTCCGTCTTCCTATAGACCTTATGCACGAGAGAAACGAGGGCGCTGTCATCTTTAGAATATAGACCTTATTCACAGCAGCGCCATCTTTGATTTGTAACAGGAATGAAAGCGAGGCTGTGAGGGATAGACCTCCATCTCTTCAGTGGGTTGTACCGCTATTAAACGTGTTTGTGGATTGTTCTGCTGACGAAACCATACAAAAAATATGTTTCTGAGAAATTCCAGTAGACCAAATAATCCAGACAATGTGATCCGTTTAAAATTATAAGTGATCTAGGAGCTTTATACAGCTTTTTACAGCAGATCCCATTGAAAACACAGTAAGTCTATCCCTCACAGCCTCACTTTCATACCTGTCATGGCGCTGGTCTGAATAAGGTCTATAGTATAGCCTGAACCTTGTGCTGTGTCCGCGTCATTTTAATGACGATTGCTGTACAAACATAAATGCTTTCAAGTGTGGATTCGCGATCCGGTTCACAACCTGTAAGTATTATTAATAATTGTTGCTTTTATGTGTTTTGTAGCATGCTCAATAAGTATTTGTGTGTTGTGTAAGTTACTGGGTCATCTGACCAATCACCGCAGATTAGCGTCACACAAAAGAGGGGTTTGGAAAAATGTGGGTAAATCAGGTAAAAATAAATGCATATTATAAGACAACAAAAGTGTTTTTTGTCATTGCATGCATGTGAAACTGTTGTTGGGGACTCCCAAAACAATTTTAGGAACATTTTAAATGCCATAATAGGTGCCCTTTAAATGTATATAATCATACATAAATGTCAGACTTGTGTTTACCTTCAGGTCATACGAGGAGTAGGGTCTCCCGGGGCTGTTTTGCGGGTGGACCAGCAGTCTGTTAGCGCTCCTCATGTCCGGCGTGAGGCCGTCTGCGTGCGGATGCTGCATGGGCATCGTGGGGCTGTAGAAACAGGTGATGGGCCTGTGGTTGTGCGTGAACACGATGGGAAACTCTCGCCTCATCATGAGCCTCTCAGTGGGGCTCCCGATATCTCCCCCGAGATACATGGATCGGGGCGGTGGAGGGACGGGGAACGGGGGCGGTGGAGGCGCAGGGAGGGTGGGATGGGGTGGAGCCCCTTCCAAAAGGCTCATGCTAACCTCATACGTGGACTTGGCCCTGGGAAGGACGCCATTGGGCTGAAGCGGGACGCTCTTCTTCAGGCCCATGTACGGCGTGCTGCTCTCGCTGTGGATGTTTCGTGACTTGTCGTCCCAGTGCGATTCGGCTTCGTCCAGTCCTTCATACTGATATGCGTCGGCCTCGTTCACTTCGCCCAGGCGGCCGAGCGACTGCGCTCTCTTGCGTGCCGACGGGCTGCTCTTGCGCAGGGAGTTGGAGCTGGTGACGGACAGCCGGCTCATGTCGGACAGCATGGCTGAGATGTAGTCTCCGTGGCCGATCATGGTGCCTCGCACGATGGTCTGGGGAAAAGGAGAGGCGGTTTATGATTAATGCGAAGTGAAACGCGGCGCTATTTAAAGAGCGTGTGAATTCACCTGGGTGCGGATGAACTCAAAATCACACTTTCCTCCGAGGAGCCTATTTCTGGCTGATTTGTGTTTGAGAAACACTGAATGACTCGTCTGAGCTATCTGAGGATTTCTGTTCTTGCAAATAAAGAACAAAGCAAAGAGCCTGTTTTGTTCATTTTTCATGATTTTGTCTTCATTTACAAGGTGATATGAATGTATATCTGCTTATTAGTACATGATTGTTATAAAGTGTTTTTTTTGTTGTTTTTTCAGTGTTGGGGAAAGTTACTTTTAAAGTCCCCCTGTGGTGAAAATCAAGCTTTTAAAGCTGTTTATATGTTTTTAATATGCTTTATGACAAACCATGTGTAAATTCATAAGTCGACAGCATTGCTGAGTATTTTCTCCTTAAAACTGCAGTGAACCAAAGACAGTCTCAAAAACACGGTGTGAAATCGCTGGTGTTTCTGACGTCACAAACGACCTTGTAACCAATCAGATCAACGTGTGATCGTCAGAGGCGGGGCTCATTTGCATATTAATATAACCACGAATACTAAATGAGGCAAGGGTGTAGAGTTACATTCAAGCTCTTTTAAGGCATGAAAAAAAAATCAAGGACAAAACGTTTAAATATACAAATTTTCGTGATCAAATATGAGTATTAAGGGATAGAATTATTGACTACAGGGGGACTTTAAAGGTAATGCGTTACAATATTGTGTTACTCCCTAAAAAGTAAATAATTGGATTACTTGGATACTTTTTATGGAAAGCAGTGTTAGTTACATTGTTTTTTCTCACCTGGGCTGGGCTTGCTTGTTTGTTTTTTAATCAGAATCAGAATCAGAATGACTTTTATTGCTAAGTATGCTTACACACACACACAAGGAATTTGTCTTGGTGACAGAAGCTTCCAGTGCACAGACAGAATGACAACAACAAAACACAGATAATAAAAATGTATTTATATAAAAATACACAAAATTCAGTGTACAGGTATGTTATATACAGATACAAGGGAATGTGAATAAGAGATATGGTATGCTAAATAAGTATAAGTATAAATAGTGTTGTGTATTGCACATGATTATTGCCCAGTGGGGCATTTAACTGTTCATGAGGTAGATGGCCTGAGGAAAGAAACTCTGTGTGGCAAATGTAAAGGTCCTTTCACCCCAAAAGTGAAATGAATAAGCCTCAAGCTGAAGGAAATGCAGATTCACACCTGTACAGCAGAGGGCGCCACTCAAACAAACCTTTCAGCGGAGCTGCCACTCTGGATCACAGAAGAATAGGACACAGGAGAAGCACATGAAACACAAATTTCATGTCATTTTTGCTTATTCATATGGTTCAATTGGATCATCAATGTCAGCAGCAAAGACACAGGTAAATAAAGTGAGATTAAATACATAAAGTACTGCATGTTTGCGTCATATTCTGAGTTTGCATCTCACTGTTTTTATTTATTATATCTGTTTTTGTGTAAGTGAGATGAGTAAATGCCTGTTCACGTTTAGGGTACGTTAACAAGACAACGATATGCTTGAGTTTTCCGCGTACAGACGACACCATTGTTAAAACGATCCCCATTCACACGGATCCACGAAAACAACTCAAATGCTGTATTCTGCTGCCAGGCCATTAGATGGCGATGAAACACTATAGACTGAACTACGCATGCGCATGACGCCATCGTTTCCAGAGATTCGCATTTTTGTTGTTTACACGGAGACCGCTTTCAAAAACTTGCACTTTGAAACCCGTTTTCAAAAGTTAGCATTTTCAGGCACCAAAAACACTGTTGCGTGCAAATGAACGGCCAAAACGTATAAAAAGTTTTACGTTTTTAGTTGAAAATGGTGTCATGTGAAGTCATAGTCTAGAACTACAATAACCATAATGTTTTCACACAACCGCCTCTGATTTCCCTTAACATGTGAACAAGAGAGCTGTCAGTCAATAAATAGGAAAACAAAGTAATTTGCATTACTTATTTGAGAAGTAGCTTAGATATTTTGTTGTAAATTCAAAAGTAATGTGTTACTTTACTACTTACTTGAATAGTAACTGTTACTGTTTAATTGCCATTATTATTATTATTATTATACATTTTATTTATAGGCGCCTTTCTTGACACTCAAGGTCACCTTACATCATCATCAACAATAACAAAATTTAAAAAGCAATGAGATACAATACAATTAAAAGATAGTGCAGTTATGGTCAAAGGGAATAAGCTATTCTAAACAGATGAGTTTTGAGTTTGGATTTGAAAAGTGAGAGAGAGTCCATTTTACGGAGGTCTGGTGGAAGCGAATTCCAGAGCTGAGGAGCAGAGAAACTGAAAGCAAACGGTTGATATTATGAAGATGATAATAAGTAGACCGGGTAACATTGTTAACATGAGATGTAAAAGAGAGGGTGCTATCAAAGATGACACCCAAACTCTTAACCTGAGGGGAGGGGGAAATGAAGGAGCTATCAATGAGAATAGAGAAATTATGGATTTTGTTTAATGTTGATTTAGTACCTATAAGAAGCAATTCTGTTTTATTACTATTTAATTTAAGGAAATTTGATGTGAACCAGGATTTTATGTCAAGAAGGCATTATAATAAAAAAATAAAATAAAAAAAGAAAGAGGTGCAAAAATGTCATTTCTAAATGATGGACAGATTTTTTTTCTTGAAAATAAAGACCAAACACATATGATGAATGTGAACAGCAAAAAATGTAAAAGGAAAAAATTCAAATTAAAGCCATTTGTCTGTCCGGTTTGTAGAAATGCCATTTTTGAAGCTCAATATTTTATTATAATGAAAAAAAATGAATAACAAAACAAAACAACTTTATAACAAAGGAAGGCACAAATGACACTGCTTCCTAACAATGACCCAATAAATGATATACTGAGGACAGCGCACACAATGCTTACACTTCTAAGAAAAGACATGACTTTCAAGTGTCTGTATTTTATATTTGCAGAATTTACTGACAGCTGTCATGTGCTTTATTCACAGAGGTTCTGACAGGAGTGACACGAGCTCAGGGCACGTATTCAACAACAGACGGAGAGAGAAAATGAGAGAAAGAGAAAGGACAACTGATGGCTATCCACATCCACAACTGAAGGTGCAGAGCCCATTTTGATAACATGAGCTTCCTATTTAGTTTAATCTTGTTTTCCAGTACAAATATCTAAACATAAAGATATCTAGTTTCTAGATAGATATCTCAGTCTGCTTGTTTGTTTTGTGAAAAATATTCCCCAAAAAAGTGAAAACTTGATTCAAAAGGGAAAACATTATTATTATTATTTTACCCCGTTGGCCCCATATTTGTTTTTTGTTTAAAGCATTAACTCACTTCATTTTGGTGCATTTTTGTCCCCCTGTAGTCAACCATACTATCCCTTAAAACTTATCTTTGATCACCAAAACTACATATTTAAATGTTTTTACCAGGGAAAAAAAACTTCATGCCTTAAAATATCTTGAATGTAACTCGACACCATTGCCTCATTTAGTATTCGCGGTTCTATGAATATGCAAATGAGCCCCGCCTCCACTCACTCGGTCACTCAGAGATCCACTGGTTGACGATCACACGTTGATCTGATTGGTTACAAGGTCGTTTGTGACGTCAGAAACACCAGCGATGTGTTTTTGAGACTGTCTTTGGTTCACTGCAGTTTTAAGCAGAAAATACTCAGCAATGCTGTCGACTTATGAATTTACACACGGTTTGTCTTAAAGCACATTAAAAACACCACATAGACATATAAACCACAGGGGGGACTTTAAGTAATATTATCTTGGTTTAAGAATGTTTGAAAATCATTCATTCAAAATGCATTTGATTTTCCCATCAAACACTCTGAGATCACATTCATGAAGTAATTCAGAGCAAGTTGTTCTCTATGAAAGCATATGTTCATGCATAGAAGATGTTAGCGAGCTTGGCTCTTTTGCTCGTAGTTGCAGTTTTTACGCCTGAGTCTCGCTGTGGTGGCGGCCCGCATGCATCATTATTAATTGCCAGCGTGAGGTAATAAATCTTTTCTCCTCCGAGGATTCAGCGCTTGAATCGGTGTTCACAGCAGGGCTGTTAGTTGAGGCCTGTGATAGATAAGAAGCCAATGTGACAGAGGAAAAAACATGTGTTTCTGAGCGCCGTTACCTTCCCTCAAGGGGAAACAAAGCCTGGAAAGAAAGTCTCTGAAATAAGATTAAGACCTGCATTCTCTACTTACATTCAAGCCTCGTCCCAAGTGAGCCAAAAACCCAAACCTGGAACCAATGAAGACGCTTTGTCGACAGATTAAGGAGGGTGTTGAGATTAAAAGTGCTGAAATAATCATACATTTACAGGTTGTGTGCATTAAAACTGAGGTTTAAGTTGAACAATATTGCTGAGATGTTAACGGTTTGTGAGTTCCCAGCATGCATTGCAGCGCAAATAAATTACGCTGGATTATTGTTTTGCTGACGTTTTGTTGACATTATTGTTAGTTATCTGTTGTTATATTAAGAGCTCATCTTTTAACTTTTGTTGATTGTTACCATTCTTGAGGTTTGTGTGTCTGGTGTTGAGGTTTGAACACTTCATCCCAGATATCGCTGCTTTGTAAAGTGAATGCGTCCGTCTTCAGAAATGTGAGAAACGAAGCTTTTTGAACCTTTGAATCAATTGCTTGACCTGCTGGTCAGAGCAGTGTAAATACAGCAAAAATAATAATAATAATATAATATATATATATAATAAAGCGCTTTTCCTAAGCTCAAGTTTGCTTGTTACTTCAGAAGTTACTTCACTTGTTTCATTACTGGATGAATCAGTGTTTTTGAATGAATCTCTTGGATGAATGATTCAATGACTCATAAATACTTTACTTGTTTGTTTCATTACTGGATGTATCAGTGTTCTGAACGAATCTCTTGAATGAATGATTCAATGACTCGCTCATAAATCCTTTACTTGTTTCATTACTGGATGAATCAGTGTTTTTGTACATTATAATACTTCTATTCATTGTTACACAGAAAATATGATGCATTAAAACACATCACACTTTCAAACAACCAATTTCAGATATAACAAGGAATCAGCAAATATAATTATTTATGACAATATATAATGAACAGCGAACCATTGCGATTTCAAAACAGTTATAATGAAACAAAGTCTTGTTTACTGAAATCATCGTGCTCCGAATCACTGATTCGAAACAAATGATTCACAAAGGTTTTGCAGCTTCGCGAAGCGTTTTGAAAGAGCACATCACTATCAGAAAGAAACTAAGATAGATTAAATGTATAAAATAGCTATGGTTACCAAATGATAGATTATAATACTGGTGTCTAGATGTGTGTTTCGGTACATGCATATTTGTGTTTACTTTGTTCAGGGATGAGTGCGCTACCTTTGGAGAGTGAATGTCTTGTTTATATGAGTTATGTCTATATATTTTTGCACTCACCATTATTAAAGTATGTTTTTTTTTATTGTTTTGTTCTGTTTGACTGCTGTGGTAAGGTCAATGTCAATTTCTGTACCTTGATTCGAGGACCTCCTCGAAAACGAGATGGTTCATCTCAAGGGGTTATTCCTCTTTAATAAATAAATGTCAATATATACTCATTGAAAATTTGCTGAATAAACCAGTTGCCTTGATGAATGTATTGGCTGAATGAGACATTTCGCATTTAGAGTACGAACCAATTCAAATTGACAAAACAAAGTAGTGTTACTTAGGACCATTTTTTAAGACAATAGTTGAAAGAACCTAAAAAATAAGAGTTACACACATCTGTCGGATCTTAAAGGATTAGTTCACTTTTAAAAAAACTTTTGCTGATAATTTCCTCCCCCCATGTCATCCAAGATGTCCATGACTTTCTTTCTTCAGTCGAAAAGAAATGAAGGTTTTTGATGAAAACATTCCAGGATTTTTCTCCATATAATGGACTTCAACAGGACCCAAACGGTTCAAGGTCCAAATGACAGTTTCAGTGCAGCTTCAAAGGGCTTTAAACGACACCAGACGATGAATAAGGGTCTTATCTAGACAAACCATCGGCATTTCACAAATAAATAAAACAGTTTATGTTTTATAAGAACAAATGCTGGCCTTGCTCTGTTCTGTGATGCGCGTTCGTGACTCACGTAATACACAATTACGTTGAAAAGGTCACGCGTCGGCGGAAGTACCGAGTCAGTGTTTACGAATGTGAGGAAGGAGGACCATATACACATATTCAAATGTCTTTGTGTCAGTTTATCGTTTAAATGCCCATTTCGTGTGCGTATCCTGGGTGTTTTAATATTAAAAAGGCTAAAAGAACATTTTCGTCAGGACAGAAGCGTGACCTTTTCAACGTAATTGCGTATTACGTGAGTCACGAACGCGCATCACAGAACAGAGCAAGGCCAGCATTTGTGCTTATAAAACTGAAACTGTTTTTATTTATTAGTGAAATGCCGATGGTTTGTCTAGATAAGACCCTTATTCATCGTCTGGTGTCGTTTAAAGCCCTTTGAAGCTGCACTGAAACTGTCATTTGGACCTTGAACCGTTTGGGTCCTGTTGAAGTCCATTATATGGAGAAAAATCCTGGAATGTTTTCATCAAAAACCTTCATTTCTTTTCGACTGAAGAAAGAAAGACATGGACATCTTGCATGACATGGGGGGAGTAAATTATCAGCAAAAGTTTTTTTTAAAGTGAACTAATCCTTTAATGTTTTCCTGTGCAGTTGCTGAGGCGGTTCGGATGGTTTTCCAATCAAATGAATGGCATTGTGGGATATTTCTTAACATACGAGATGTACTTCTGACCTTCTTTGGTTTGAGCTCCACCGGTGTTATTCTGGACGGGTCCACCATTGGTTTGGGTCTCCGGAGGTTTTCTATTAAACTCTGCCATTGTGTGGGAAGGCCGACGAAGACCCCTCGCTTCGCGTCGAAAGACGTATGAACGCGATGCTCAAAGTTCTTCGGTGCCGAAATCTCCGGCCTCTTCTTCTTCTTTTTGCGAAACATTGTCAGATACTACAGCAGAGACCTTTCAAAACACAGAAATATGAAGAAAAAGAAAAAAACGAATTAGTGAACACTACAGCTGCATTATTCTGGAGGAATTGAGAATCACGATTTTTTTTTTTTTCGTTTAAAATGGAGATCACGATTCTCACAAGATTCTGAACACACAACTAAACAACATAACATGCCATTTACTAGAGGTTCTGACAAAATGCTAAATTCTGCAATCTATTTAAAATAAATGAAAATGAAAATTATTTTGAATGATTCAATGACTCACTCATAAAGACTCATTCCATTTCATTACTGGATTAATCATAGTTTTTGAATGAATGATTCAATAACAAATACGTTTTAACAGTCTCTTGTCGCCACCTACTGGTGTGACGCTGTAATGATACAATCTTTATTTGAAGCGTCTAGATGCTTTGATTTATAATTATAAGACATTATAATACTTCTATTCGTTGTTACACAGAAAATATAATGCTTTAAAACACATCACACTTTCAAACAACCAATTTCAGATGTAACAAGGAATCAGCGAATATAATTATTTATGACAATATATAATGCATTACAACGAATATCTTAAGTAAACTGCTACCAATTTTTCTTTACAAATTGATCTTTTTTTTTAAATGAATGTAGATGCAAATCACTATACATTATTCTATCATTTGCCAGAATTTTGGATCCAAACTCTGAAGAAAACAACACTGTGGTGATACCATGATTACATTATTGCATAATACTATGGTACTTTATATGCATACATGTCCCTGAATGATTACTATATTCAGTTATGATTACTTCAAAGAATACAATACTACTAATGATACAAAAATCTATTGAAAGTGAAATGTATTGTTGTTGTTTTTCAATTAAAATGAGCAACACTATCCTAAAGAATATGCTTTTATACATTTCTATTTTTGTTCCTTTTGTTGCATGAAAGCTGGCTGAGATGTTGCATTAAAGCAAAAGAAATATCATGTCATCTTTGTTCTTAAAATAGAAAGTCCAACACAGACATATCTACTGATTCACTGTCAGCATTTTTAATCAGCAAAGAGAACATTGTCACTGACATGCGCATCTTCTTTTGTCTGCTCCTCCTGTACATCGAAGGCTGCTATCGGCAGCCGTGTGTGTGTGTGTGTGTGTGTGTGCTTGCAAGTGAAATGAAGAGTATATCTGCTCAATTAGGGCTTACTCATTCTGCCTGCCCTTTAAATGACAGACGGGAACGCTGAAGGCCTCTGGCCCGTGCCTTTGGGTTCAAAGAGCATTAACTTGATAAAAGAACAGAAAGAAGCTGATGACCTCCCATCACACTGAAGGACTCTCTCTCTCTCTCTCTCTCTCTCTCTCAATTTCAATTTCAATTTCAAATTAGCTTTATTAGCATGACTGTGGAACACAATGTTGCCAAAGCATCAACATATTATATATAAATAATAAAATAAACATATATCATGTCATATGTAGCATGGTAAATAAATAAACACAATCTATCTTAATAAATGAATAAATATAGTGGGTAACTCTAGAGAATTAGCTGTCTCTGGTGTTGTGAATAGCTAGCCGCTAGTGCAGCGGTACTGTCATCTTCTCAGAGTAAGAAGGACATTTTTTCAGTGTCACTCAGTTCAGAGAATGATGGGATCAAGGTATTTATTTATTTATATTCATTTAGAGCAGAAGAGCAGAAAGTGTTCCTCATCCTCTATGTGCTGTAGTGTCTACAGATCCTCTGCTCTCTCTCTGTCCACACACACACACACACACACACACACACACACACACTCTGCTCTCTCTCTGTCCATGTCTGTCTACGTCTTCCTCTCTCTATCTCTAGATCATGGTCACACACTCTCTCTCTCTCTCTCTCTCTCTCTCTCTCTCTCTCTCTTCCTCATGACCTCTCTCTCTATCTCTCTCTCTCTCTCTCTCTCTCTCTCTCTCTCTCTCTCTCTCTTCCTCATGACCTCTCTCTCTCTCTCTCTCTCTCTCTCTTCCTCATGACCTCTCTCTCTCTCTCTCAATTCAATTCAAATGAGCTTTATTGGCATGACTTGTACAGTATTGCCAAAGCATTAATCAATCAGTAAACAAATGCATGAATACATTTATATAAGCATAAATCAATAAATAATTAGAATAAAACACACACACAAACCTTTGTACATTCAGACATTTAGTTTCTGACTTTGGTTTTGTCCACTGGCTGACTCTCGTAGTTTGTGGCAGGCTGTTATAACTTTGCTGCTGTTGTGATTGAGCTGGAGTCATATTTGGCATTGCCATAAAATTTGGTTGTAGTTGTTGAAATATAGTGAAATAGTCCGATCTAATGCTGTGATAGTGATCACAGTGTATGAGGAAGTGTTCTTCTGTCTCCACCTCTCTCTGAGAGCACAGGGAACCCACTCACACACACACACACACACACACACACACACACACACACACACACACACACACACACATGTTGGTGCAACAGCATTATGGGGACTCTCCATAGGCGTAATGGTTTTTATACTGTACAAACTATGTATTCTGTCCCCTCACACACACACACACACACACACACACACACACACACACACACACACTGCCCCTGTACCTAAACCTACCCATCACAGGAGACATGCTGCATTTAAAAAATTTTAATAAAACATTGTTTTTTATGTTTTTTAAGCCATTTGATTTATGAGGACTTTTGAAGTGTCCTCATAAACCACCCATAAGTTGTAATACCACTGTAATACACATGTCATTATACAAATTTGTGTCCTCATAAATCACATAAACCAACCCACACACACACACACACACAACACACACACACACAGACAACACACACACACCTCTCTCTGAGAACACAGTCTCTGCTCTCTCGGCTGCCAGGCCGTGGTCACACACACACACACACACACACACACACACACACACACACACACACACACACACACACACCTCTCTACAGCCAGACCGTGGTCACACACTATGTAGATATAGTATCTTCAGCAAAAGTCTTCATCTTTTCTCCTAAAGAGCATGTGTTCCCCGGAGCCGGTGCGATGATTGAACAGAAACACACAGCGCTCGGCCTGGAGGACATCGACCCGACACGAGAAAACAACAACCTCTGCCTCTCCGTGACTGCAACATCATTCAACCCCATTTTATATCTGTAGTATGACGTTTCTAAATGAAACGGGTTATTCAATCAAACAGAAATGTAGCTGAAGTGTTGATGTGGAAAAATGGGTCAGTTTACTAGAACAATATCTGAGTAGCTTGGCTGTTTAATCAGTGACATCTTATCATGAAGCTGATATAGTTCACATGAACACAAGAAGGCCTTTCTCTCTTCAAGAGTTTCAGAAAAGATCTCCACATTAATTTTATAGCTAATCATTTACGTTGTTTTTATTTCTCCAAAGGAATTTTAGGAAAAACATCTCTCAAAAAAATGGTTTACCCAAATATTTTTTGGTTAAAGTAACACATATATATTTCTATTACCACCAAAACACTATTGCATTTAGTTAACTTAACCTGTATAACTTTCCACTATACTTAATTATCAATCGTTTAAAATAATGTAAAGGGTTTAATTTCGTGATTAAAAAACCCCGGATGTGACGATTTCCAATGTATTGGATGAAGACTGCGTGCGAAGAAGGTAGTAAAGAGCTAGAAGTATAACAATAAAGTTAATCTAAAGGCAAAGTCTTTCATTTCTGTTAGTATTTCGGAAAGTCTGTTCTGGGATGCCTTTATTATATTGCACTGAAACATTTTTATTTTGGCTGCTTGTTCAAATTGCTTCATTAAAATGAGCTTAAGCAACACAATTGCTATACATTAGTCCAAACTTAATTTGATTGTGTTATCTGCTTAGATAAATGTACAATTTAAGTTTACTTAATCCGTTTGTGTTGGATTACATGAACGATTTGTTGCATTAACTGAAACTAGGTGGTGCTTGTTAGTTCCCAGCATGCTTTGCATAAGCTAAATTAAGAGAGAATAAATGTTAAAATTAAGTGTTATTTTATGTGTTTTTGAGAAAGAGAAAAAGGGAAGATTTGATAGTGTGTAATTGTGTTTAATGTTCAATTAAATTGGAATTATAAGAACCATTTAAATTACAGTGGGTTGCCATAAGAGTGGAGCATTTGGTTCGTCTATGGACTGATTAAAACCAGTTTAACTGAAGGAACATATAAATCTTAACATTTAAGATGTTAATAAGTGCTATTATTAGCTAAATATAGTCTAGAAATTCAATTGAGCGACCTAAAATGACCGATGTACACTACCTAATCATCTAAATCCAACACACCTTTTTTCAGTGCAGTTTTAAATAAACTAAAGCATGTTCACTAAACTTAACCGGTTTAAGTTACAGGGAAGCAATTTGGTTGGACATTACTATTTCACATTAATTCTTTCTCATTCAGGCGTGTTGTCACAACACAAGGAGCTTACATAGATTAAAAAAATTGCATTCATGTTAATACAAAATAATTTGCTTGTGTGGAACCACTGTCCATAATTGAATTAAGTTAGTTTAAAGAATACATTTTTTGAGTGGATAATTTAGTGTTACATAACTGAGAAACTCCTGAGCAAACACATATGATGTTTATACTGCAGTCACACTGTCTATTACAAACTGACAGTAACAATAAACACCATTTAACTGATCGTCCTTGAGAATGTGAACTGAGGAGTCCATGAAGACCCGGGGTGAATATTGATCTGTGTGTGTGTGTTAACCGAATCCAGAGACTTCATCTATCAGTCTGATCCTTAAAACAAAGATAGCCGTGTTGAACATGAGGCGTTTATGTGCAAAAGAACAGAGCAGATGTGATCGAGCACATTTCAGCTCAGTATTACTCGTGATGTGTTTTGGGTTGATGGTATAATCCCTGACGGCAGGTGAAAAAGGCCTTTACACAGTCAGCACACATATGGGGGTCTGCGGTCCTTATAAATGGATTTCGTTTTGTTTTTACAGCTAATGGTCATGTAATCCAAAACCAAAGCTGTCGCTTTTGAAACCTCAGCCAGACTAACATCCCAGCTCACAAAAATACAGGTGAAACTCGAAAAATTAGAATATCGTGCAGAAGTTAATTTATTTCAGTAATTCAACTTAAAAGGTGAAACTAATATATTGTATAGACTCATTACATGCAAAGTCAGATATTTCAAGCCTTTATTTGATGATTATGGCTCTAGGGCTGCATAACAATTAATCGCAACTAATCGTTTGCAGAATAAAAATTTTTGTTTACGTCATAAATGTGTGTGTACTGAGTAAAATAATTATGTATTTATAAATACACACACATGCATGTATATATTTAAAAAATATTTACATGTTTATGTACATTTTTATATTTAAATATAATTTATATTATATATAATTATAAATAATATATAAATAGATTTTTTTCTTTTCTTAAAATTATACATACACGTTTGTGTATTTATAAATACATAATTATTATACACAGTACACACACATTTATGATGTAAACAAAAACTTTTATTCTGCAAACGATTAGTCGCGATTAATCATTATGCAGCCCTACAGTTACAGCTATGAAAACCTTTTCACAATATTCTAATTTTGAATTTGGGGTTTTCATAAGCTGTAAGCCATAATCATCAACATCATAACAAATACTGAAAAAAATACTGAAATTAACTTTTGCACGATATTCAAAAATTTTCGAGTTTAACCTGTAAGATTGTTTAGCTAATTAAGTTATACAAACGTATAACATCCAGTTCTTTATTGGTTTTATGGAAACATTAAGAGAACATTCTACAAACGTGTAATTGTTATTAGTAGTAACATGCAGACAAAAGTTAAACAAACGTCCAATCAAAGGCCCAGATATACTTCAAGTGAAATCAAAGAATGACTTCACCTTTATTTATATAGTGCTTTTTACAATACAGATTGTATCAAAGCAGCTTCACAGTGATGACATGAAAATAATACAACAAAGTTTGTTTCTAGAAGGAAATTGCGTCATCATCCACTTTAAGTGAGACAGATCCATAATATTGTTGAATATTTAAATGTCCCCAACTAAGCAAGCCAAAAGCCAAGGCAACATTTAATTTTGAACAAAATCAAGCCAAAACTAAGTTTGTTTGGGAAGTTCAAAACGGCTTGCTAACTCTCTGGAAAACTTCGCTCTGTTAAATGCCTATGAACTACCATTGGTCCAAATACATAATAAGTGGGTGTGGCTCTGAGGCTCCGCCTTCTTTAATATGTAAATCTTCTTCGGTTCATTTCTTCTGTTCAGTCCGTCGAGATCAGGCGTGCACGAGTAAAAACATGAACACACTGGAGAGCTGCTTTGTACTACAAAAAGTTGAAAATCTAATTGAAAGAGACACTGGCACGGTTTATTTACGTAGCTGCTTGCTTTTTAGAGCTGCACGATTAATAGTTAAAAGATCCCGATTTCAATTCAAACACGCGTGTGATCTTATTCCTAAAATGTGACCCTGGACCACAAAAGTCTTATGTGTCCATTTTTTTTTTTATTGAGATTTATACATCACCTGAAAGCTGAATAAATAAGCTTTCCATTGATGTATGGTTTGTTAGGATAGGATAATATTTGAAATCTATTTGAAATTGTGAATATGAGGGTTCAAAAAAATCTAATATTGAGAAAATCTCCTTTAAAGGTTTCCATTTCTGTTGTGCTGACACACTTAACTCCAAACGAGACGTAATCAGATTTTGCATGTCCTTTGGTATTAATGGTAAATCAGATTTCATTATTAAAAACTGTTGTCAGCCTTACTTCATCCATTAATCTAAGGAAAAGCACATTGTAAGCATTTGTTTATCTATCTTAATATTGTCCAGGACTTTATCCCATGTGGATCATAATCCATTTAAATACTGCAGCTAAAGCAGCAATATCAGCTTTCAAAAAGACTAATCCGGTTTCACTGTCACAGCATTTAATCCAGATTTGATATGATGACAGCATTTGAAATAGAGGCTGGACGGAGTGGCCTGGACCGTTTCAACTGGGAAAATATAATGTTGCAATCAGTCCAAATCACTGTTGAGAACAGGGGCCGTATTCACAAAGAATTTTAAGGCTAAAAGTAGCTCCTAACTGGTGAATTTAGGAGCAACTCCAAAAAATAATGGGCCACTCCTAACTTTAGGACTCCTAATTTTTTTCACTAAGAGTAATTCACAAAGCATTTTAGCCCTAAAAGTAGCACCTAAGTCTGGGACAGCTTAAAAGAAGTCGAGAGGACTCCTAACTCACTAAGACCTATTCACACAGGATCTTAAACCGCCTCTCGCAGTCGTCCGGGGTCCGCGACACAAGCGGGAATGCTGGATCTGCAAACAAATCCTTCCATGTCTCACGCTTAGTTTTGCTTGATATCTCAGTGCCGAATTTCCCTTTTATTATGTTTTTTTTTTTTTTTTTTAGCACCAACTGGGCCAGCAGCAGTAACTGATCATGCGTCCAATTGGGCTTTCTTTTCCGTTTTGGCGAGTTCATAATCCACCGTCATTCAACCATAGGCGTCGTTTACGGGCGGGACGGGCCGGGTCGGGTGGGACATGTCCCCACCACTTTTGAAACATCTCGCGGCACAGATGTACCAATACAAATAAAAAATCTCCAGTTAACTAGCAGAGAGCATTCGTTTCGTTCGTTTGTTGAATAAGAGGCGATGTAGCGCTGAAATGTGTTGTTTTTTTAATCAAGTGATGATGTGCTCGTTGCCGCTGCAGACAGATAACATTGAGTGGCGCGGATACGGTGTTCTCTTGAGGCTCGCGCACGATGAATGATTCAACTATTACATTACTTCAATAGGAGCAACATTTCCTTGCTTTAAGTAGTCTATTTAGGCTAATAGGATGTCAATTAACCAAGCAAGTGTTAATGCAAGTGTCGTTTTTCATTAGTAGGCAAGTGGCGGTTTTCATTAGGGTATTAGGCTACCTTGATTTAATTTAATTTAATTCACGACTTTTCTCTCTCTCTGCCTTTTTAGAATTACACTTCACTGGGGCCTGCACAAACATGTCATTATTATATATGCATTTCGATGACATTACTATTATTATTTTGTGTAGGACAGACATATTTAGATGTCGTAATTCCATGATTTGTTGCGTCTGTGTTCCGCATGATGGCCCTGTCATCTAACAACCAATAGTTTAGGAGTTGTCATTTTTCCTTACTAAGAGAAGGTCTGAAAGGTGTTGTGAATAACTTTTAAGAGAAAACTCCTAGCTAAAATATTTTAGTGCGATTTAGGAGTACTCCTAGTGATAAGATAAAATTCTTTGTGAATACGGCCCCAGAATTCTCATATCTGTCTGTTGTAATAGAAAGGATAGTAGCTTCACTAGTTTGCCTGGCCATTCAACCTTGAAGGTTAATAGTAAAGTAACTTGCTGTCCTTGGAGGAGGCTTGAACCCGAGGCTCGGCTTTCGCTCCACGTTATGATGGAATTGCGCATAAGAGGATAGAGATAGTTTACTGGAGGAGAAGGGCTTCAATCTTCCTCTATTATAATATTCGAATTCCATTCCTTATTTTATTTAATATTCGAATAATATTCAAATATTAAATGCTCAAATTCATCCTATTATTAATATTTACGACATTACACAGGCTTATGGATCGCCAATGCCACTATAGCATGTGGTTGTTGTTACACGTTCTGTCCACTAGAGGGACGTGTAATAAACATGTTATTCGTGCTGAATATGGCTGAAGCGCTTCAGATGGTTTTCGGCTAATATCTCCGCGAAAACACCACCAAATATTCTGAAACGTATATCGTTCTTTTCAGTTCGACTAGACCAAGGGTTGGCAAGTTCGGTCCTAGAGAGCCGCTGTCCTGCAGAGTTTGGCTCCAACACTGGAAAAAAAACCTCACCTGCCTATAGTCTTAGTAATCCTGAAGACCATGATTAGCTTGTTCAGGTGTGTTTGATTAGGGTTGGAACAAAATTCTGCAGGACAGCGGCTCTCTAGGACCGAACTTGCCTACCCCTGGACTTGACGGTTCCAACGAGCTTGGTGATCGCCGAATCCGGTGAGATATGTGTTGCGGTATTTTTCACAGGCGCTTTTACGTCGTTAATCATTTACCATTTTTGACAGTATTGTTATGATGATACAGCGTGGATAACGTGCACACTTGTGTTACGATTCAAAAACTTTATTGTTCATCAGACGAAACAAAATGTGTGTAAGCTACGGCGGTGAGAAAGGCAAGATTGCACTTTTTTTAAAAATATACATAAAAAAGCAATATTCACATAGTAGCCTAACTATAGCATTTGAAAAGTATTGATTTTTTTAATATTCAAATTATATTCGAATTTCGGAAATCGTTCCAACAGGCCTAGTGTCTGCTGCTTATATATGCTTGTAATGATGATTGACAGGACTGAATGTGTAGGCTCCTGCCAAAACTATTTTTAGATTCTTTGTTTGTCTTCTCATCGTGTACTTTTTTTATTGTGTTTATGTGCTTGGAAAAAGTCAAATTCTTCTTAAAGGTAGATTATTTTCAGGTTCTTATTCGTGCCTAGGGAAGCATTTCACATTTTGGTGCATGTTCGAGAGAGCATAAAATCCTGAGTGTACCACAAGTCTCAATTTGAGGTCCATTTGTGTTGCCCTCAGGTAATATAAGCCATTATCATTGAGAACACTCATTGCTATGCTGATGTTCAGCTTTCTGTGATGACAGAATGATGCATTGAACCACAAGGGCTTTTTGTACGCCACGCAAAATATAAGTATGATGCATTCTTTCATGGCATCATATTATAGTGTTTTTGGCTTTGTATTATTGTGCAACATTTGTCCCAGCACTATCACTTATAAGATACATATAATTCATATTCTTACTATTTCACCAATGCATTTCCATGACATTCTTTCTCCTCGTGTTTTTGGCTTTGTATTGTGCAACATTTGTCCCAGCACTATCACTTATAAATGAATATCCTTACTATTTAACCAATGCATTTCCATGCATTCTTTTGCAGTTGTTCATGATTACTGCATACAGATTTTTAAAGATAATTTTAAGATATATAGAGCATATACTGTAGTTCAGTCATGAAACTCTAGAGGGCGCAGGTTGATCTGTCTTTTACATGCAATCTGCAAGCAATCACATCATTACCACATGGCACAAGCTGATTGGCTGATGCTTGCTCAATATTTAAACAGTCTGGTTCATTGTTTTGCTGTAATCTAGTCCTCACAGGTTCCTCTGAACCCCTCCACCTCCCCAGCTCCACCTGCCTAGATCTGCTACAGGATTAATGTATGTCTATTTATGCAGAAGCAGCATTATATCTAAGCTCACAGCAGAGTGTCTGTGTATCTAATAGTAGTCTAATAGACGTCCATACTTGCTCTGCAGCAGCAGCGTAGCAGATTTAATCCGGCAAGACCAAATACATTAACATTTGTATATTCAATAACATCCTAAAACTGTCATGTTTCCAGATTATCTGCTATAAGTGCATGTACATTTTAAATTGAATCTGAGGCTTTAAAGCATAGCATAACATACTGTATATGTGAATGTATGCACAAGGATGCAAAGATAAGAAAGATACTGCGCTCATGATGTTGCTCGTGGATTTGAGTGTTTTATTAATTTATGTCAACAGTAGTGTTACACACACAGTCTGGGACTCTTAACAGAACAAACGCCTCTTCACCGATCCAATTTTGGACGAGCGCTCAGCATTTATGCAATAATTGTGTCAGGTTTTTCACTGTGGGGGTGAGACACGAGCTAATCCTCTTTTTATGTTTGTCAATAGAGGAAAATCATCACAGGTTGCATGTTTGAGATGATGAAAGTCTCTACATGCATTTGTGCCTGCAGTGCAGCACGCTGAATCCTGCGTCAGATTCATTATACTAGTTTGTGTACACTGTCCTCTCTGTGGCTCAAACGCCAGAACAAAGCCTCACCAAGGTCAGGGGAATGCATATAATGTAGAGCTTGAATGCACAGCTTTGGATCAAAGTATCTGCCATATGCATGAATGCAAATCCTCTCACAGATGCTTTAAAATCAAACACACATAAATAATAAATATATACTGAGTCTGTTATGGTCATTTTGGTTCCTCCTATTTATTTTTGATTGAACATTCAAAATTAAAGTAATAGTTCTAAAAAAGCTACAGAATATAACCTGCAAAAGTATGAACATGCTCTGCATATCTGTTAAACATTTTACTTATCTCATAACATACTGGAAGAGTAAGCAGCATGATTTTAAAGGTGTAGTAAGTGATTTCTGAGAAACACTGGTGAAAGTGCATCAGACGGAGCACCACAGCACCCTTTGTCCTCTCATGATGTGGGAGGCGAGAGTGAGCCAATCAGCAGAAGGGGGGTGTGTCTTCTTGTGATAGGGAGGAGAGAGAGTGAGCCAATCAGCAGAAGGGGGGTGTCCTTTCGTGATGGGGGAGGAGGGAAAGTGAGCCAATCAGCAGAGGGGGGCATGTCCTCTTGTGATGGGGAGGAGAGAGAGTGAGCCAATCAGCAGAAGGGGGGTGTCCTTTTGTGATGGAGGAAGAGAGAGAGTGAGCCAATCAGCAGAGGGGGGCGAGTCCTCTTGTGATGGGGAGGAGAGAGAGTGAGCCAATCAGCAGAAGGGGGGTGTCCTTTTGTGATGGAGGAAGAGAGAGAGTGAGCCAATCAGCAGAGGGGGCGTGTCCTCTTGTGATAGGGAGGAGAGAGAGTGAGCCAATCAGCAGAAGGGGGGTGTCCTTTCGTGATGGGGGAGGAGGGAAAGTGAGCCAATCAGCAGAGGGGGGCGAGTCCTCTTGTGATGGGGAGGAGAGAGAGTGAGCCAATCAGCAGAAGGGGGGTGTCCTTTTGTGATGGAGGAAGAGAGAGAGTGAGCCAATCAGCAGAGGGGGGCGAGTCCTCTTGTGATGGGGAGGAGAGAGAGTGAGCCAATCAGCAGAAGGGGGGTGTCCTTTTGTGATGGAGGAAGAGAGAGAGTGAGCCAATCAGCAGAGGGGGGCGTGTCCTCTTGTGATGGGGAGGAGAGAGTGAGCCAATCAGCAGAAGGGGGCGTGTCCTCTTGTGATGGGGGAGGAGAGAGAGTGAGCCAATCAGCAGAGGGGGGCGTGTCCTCTTGTGATGGGGAGGAGAGTGAGCCAATCAGCAGAAGGGGGCGTGTCCTCTTGTGATGGGGGAAGAGAGAGAGTGAGCCAATCAGCAGAGGGGGGCGTGTCCTCTTGTGATGGGGAGGAGAGAGAGTGAGCCAATCAGCAGAAGGGGGGTGTCCTTTTGTGATGGAGGAAGAGAGAGAGTGAGCCAATCAGCAGAGGGGGCGTGTCCTCTTGTGATGGGGGAGGAGAGAGAGTGAGCCAATCAGCAGAGGGGGCGTGTCCTCTTGTGATGGGGGAGGAGAGAGAGTGAGCCAATCAGCAGAGGGGGCGTGTCCTCTTGTGATGGGGAGGAGAGAGAGTGAGCCAATCAGCAGAGGGGGCGTGTCCTTTTGTGATTGGGGAGGAGTGAGCCAATCAGCAGAGGGGGCGTGTCCTCTCGTGATGGGGGAGTGTTTCTCAGAAATTGCTTACTGCAACTTAAAAACATGTAGTATTTTATTAATGCATTATGCAGCCACCATCTGTTTCTCATTGATACATCTTTCTGTATTACTCATGTTCAGCAGATCTAAATAAGTAGAGAATAACATTTACAGTTTTATTTTTATCACATTCTGACAGCTGACTTGCAAATAATTAGTGCCATTTTCTGTCCTGTAATTACTGCTCTCTCGACATCACAAACCTTGTAATGTGTTAGCTAAGAATACTTTACATTCGAGTCAGACAACACAGAACAGCAAATGCATTGTGAAATGTTCCACTTAGAAGAGATACAAGCCTTTTGATGTTTTAGACATTACATGAACTGTGGGCAATTATATATAGAACTATAGAAGTGATGTCCGGAGGGGATGTTTGTTTTAATGACCCTACAGGTTTGAATAAACCATTAAAATATCTGGATATATAATATAGGCTATATATATATATATATAATTACTACATAAGAAATTATATATTTTTCAAATATTTTAAATATGAGGGAAAAACAACACTAAACTTGGTTGAGGTATTTATCTGACAAAATTATTTGGCATATTTATTTACATTTATTTGTGCCTAGAAAAACAAAAACCTCAGAAGAAAACAACAATCAGTTATTAATATTTCATTGTTATTGCACATTCATAATTTATATGGACATAAACAATGTTGCCACAATTAGTCATGTTTCATTGTTTCATTATCACAAATAAAACAATTGACTCCAAGCTTAACATGCACAATAAACACGTTTTTATTCATATTTTAATAAAGGGTGACAATGTAAATTTTCATCACTTTTTGGCCACTATTGTATATCAGTTTTGAGTTCTTAAAAAGTTATTTTTGGGTCCTACACTAAACGTTTGGCATTGAGCTGAGAAGTGGATATACTGAGTGTTTCAGCGGGAGCTTCGAGAGGGGTTTTGTGGGCGTTTGACAGTGAATGTTTGATTCCCAAATCACACACACACGCCTTTCCAGTAAGACAACTGGAGAATGTGGGGGTTTAAACAGCTGAACTAGTTGAAGATATACAGATGAGGAAATCATTTTCACAACTTAACCCTAGCAATTGATAAAATATGATTTGATTGAAATGGCTACTGTGCCTTTTCTGTTTATTTTCTGCTAATGTGATAATAATATTTTAATAGTTTATTTTTACTTGTAACTATATCCCTCAATATAATGTGCTTGACTTTTTTTACACAAAATTGGATTAAAATGCCAAAAGAAAAAAAACGTGACTCACTGAATTAAGCATGCAACATATTGAGGTCATGTGACAGAAATGTTTATCTACGCATTGGCATGAACTCGATGTCCTCTTTTCAGAGATGATCTGCTCTTTTACTCAGTTAAAGACGCGTGATCAGGACCGCATGAACAGTTTAATTTATCGATGTGTGAGCATCCCTCGTGAGCGCCTGCACTACATACTCATCCTTTATTTTTCTCTTGCCTTTAGTTGACTTTTTTTAGGATTACTAGCTAATAAACAAATAGCGTAACACCTAACCTTAAAACACTTGATTCTATGCATTGATTGTTGATTGGATGTTAGAATGTGGGCGTGACACTCAAAAATAGAGTTATGACATTTTGCTAAAATATTACAAGGTAAAAAAAATACACATGGATGATTCGTTCACAATACGATCTATAACATGCATTTAGAAAAATATGATTAATTTTCATTTCATATGCACAAAAGGGCCATGTTCATGCATGTCTGTATTTGCATGCTTGGTAGAATATGTTTCTAAATGAAAAAAAACATTATTTTTCTTATTTTAGACGGAGATCCATAAAAAGGGTTCAGTGGGGTTCTATTTAAAATTAGCTCAATTGTCGCTTTATACATATAATATTATATATAATTATATTATACACATTTACAATTATTTATGAAAAGATATAATGCATTAATACTAAAAGATTTTTATAATGCATTAATACAAAAAGGCTTAAAGGTGTTACAATGTCTAAAATGATTGCAAAATACATTTTTTTTTCTAGGAATAAAGAAGCAGATTAATTCATAAAAATTAATTAAAAATAAACCAAATGAATTAAAACTGAATCTATGATCCCATGGGAAGCTCGATATATGGTTCTAATTAGATTATTGTCTTCTAAGAGTGTAAAGCTGTCTTTGCTTCTTCCGCATCCCAAACCTGGATGTGTTTTTGTGGCTGTTCGCCACGACGATCTGTTTATTTTCTGTTCTTTCTACCAGCTCGTTCTCCAGGGAACGCTTGGACTCGGTCCCGAGCAGAATCCATTCCCCTGTTCCCCGGTGATGTTTGAGATCGTTTGTCAGTCCCTCGCAGTGAAGTGAAGTGTGAAGCAGGACTTCAGATGCGATATGACCGACTGTAAACGCCTGAGCCGCGTGTCGTCTGTCCTCATCCACATCATCTCTGTCAGTCTGACCCCTGAAGACTGAGCTAACACTATCATCATCTGTGAAGCTCAGGGACGGGTCTGTCAGAGCTTAGTGCTTTATAAGGGAATAGTTGATAGAAATAATGCTTTGTGTTGTTGACATCAAAATGACCAAAATGCTCAAACTTTTCTATTATGTATTGACAAACAATACTCTCATTTTGTAGCTATTGTAATCGCTTAAGAAGATAAAGGAGATGTATAGTTTTAAAAAAGTTGTACAGTAGGTTGTACAGTAACAGGGTGTCTACAGATATAAACAAGTTCAATTTTAGACTTTTTAAGACCTTTTTAATGCCACTTTGAATGAAAATTAAGATCAAACCTGTGCTGGAAATACACATTATATTACATACGTATATGTAATATTTAATGCTTAACCCAAGTAGTCCTTTAATATTGAAATAAAATCTATGTAACATTTGGAATCGTGAGAATATTCCGCAAATGTTATGTTACTTAACTTTATCATATGTTATAAATAAAAAACCTCAGTATGTTTCTTCTGTGAGTTTTTCTGTGTGCTGTTATGCTCATTTGTTTTGATCTCTCACAGAGACAGTCTCAACAGCGCTACCAGAAATACATGATCATGATCAATCGCTGATTATGTAATAAAATCAGCATCATTCTCGCGATTCAATGCGTCACTGGTTATTTGATGGACATTGGGTCCGTCAGACTGGAGACATTTTAGCGGTAATGTGACCAGAAATATTTAAGACCCATTGAATCTGAATTTAAGACATTTTAATACTTTTAAAGGCCTTTTATTAGGAAAACTTTATTTAAGACTTTAAGGACCCGCGGCCACCCTGAGTAAGTACTGCTTAAAATAAAACAAATGTTGAAAGCAGCTTAAATAATTTGACGAGTTCATATCGGGTTCTGTGATTTTTTGATTGCTCACTTTCCTATTCTTAGAAGTAACATCTGCAAGGCAGAATATTTAAGCCAAAATCTCTATTTAATGTCATTCCTGTCTTGGAGAAATAATCAACTTTAAAAAGTCCTCGTTAGGGATTTTTACAATGTTACGACAGTAATTCGAATGTGTGATAGAGACCCGAGCAGTCACAAGAGGAACTACACCAGTCGTTCCAAAAGAAGTGTAGGCAAGGTAGTGTAAAAGGTCCATACAACAGTAGATATGAGGAAAAAATAAAAACAGAGGTTACACAAAAACTAGCACTGTTGAGGTACCAAAACAAGCACCAACTCTCACTAACTGTTTTCATTCTCAAGCAGCATTCACAACCTTCGCATTAAACTGCCTCACTTCTGATCACACTTAAATGGATCATTTTCCCGGGAACATAAATTTTCTGTAAAACTAACTCTAGTCGCTATACATTTCAGCAGAGTTCCCTCAATGATAGTTCAGACAAAGAGTTTAAAAACCATCAATACGTAAAACATACACGCAAAAGAAAAACAAATATTGTCATTTGCACAACTGATCCTTCCTAAATTAGTTAAAATGAGCACCTCTCTACCTCTCAGGGTGTGCACAAACCCTTAGGTTAGGCCCACTCTTCTAACAACAGGAAATAAAACAGTGAATAATTACTACATGCATGATACAAAATACAATGAATGAGGACACAATTTCGAGGGATGGAGAAGCAACACTGGCAATGCATTGTGATGTTACAACACGCAACTTTGGCACCTGACAACTATAGCGATGCATGTCAAATGTTTTCAAACCCTTACGAATACTATCCTAAAAAAAGGCAAGAAGTTGCAACAACTCTAACTTGGATTTAGAAATCGCTAATAAATTTCAGAAACAATTACAAAGAAACAGAATAAAATATGACATTTTGAAATAGAAAGACTGAAATATTATGTTATTAATATTATGTATAATAAAATGTATATCATTTTAAAATCACATCATTTTTATGTCTCTGTGAAGCCCCTCCTTCTGAAAAGCACACTGTGCTCTGATTGGTCGGCTGGATCAGTGTGTTGTGATTGGTCGAGTGCTTCGAGTGTGTTTGGGAAATGTCCCGCCCCTTTCCATAACCACCAGTTTAACACACTACTAACTAACTCAACCAGGCCCCGCCCCTTTATTCTGCGTATGAATTATTTAAATGAGGAATATTGTGACGTGTTCGTTCCCGGAAGAAACTCAAGATACAATGGAGGCGTTTCAGGAGTTCAGAAACACTGACACTGATATAGTGAAGAACTGGAGCTTTTTCATGCTCAAACAGCAACATTACACACTAAAGAGAGATGAACACAGAGAAAAGCATAACATGTCCTCTTGAAATATCCAGTATCACTGCAACAGCACTGGGCTGTTCTGGTGTTTGTGTAGCTCAGTGTCTAATAAGATCAGTTCACATGATCTCTCGAGTGGGAAGGAGAATAAACACAGTCTGGCAGCAGCAAACGGCCCAGTTCTGAGCGGAGGACCTTCACTTCGACACAGGAGACGCGAGAAGACCTCAAACCAACACCAATCTCCACCAGATCAGATGTTCACTTGCACAGATTTCTGGCAATATAGATCAAATACTACAAATGTCCATGAACCCTAAACCCTGCAGTCTGATGAAAGAAGTATGCAATTTTAAATCGGATATTTTTGCTCATGGGCAATTGCTTCTGGTTTTTTATTTTTTATTTATTTTTTGCCAATCACCACAAGATGACAGACAGCAAACAGGACACATTTATGACCATAACACACTTTAACAGCCTCCGGAAAGAATCTGTCATTGGTGAAATATCTTTTAGAATATGCTGAAAGATTTACAATTTAGGCTATGTGTTGCTTGCATCAAATGTAATATTGTCAGAATATATGGTTACTTTTCAATGATCGTCAGTCAGTTGGAAAGTTCATCTAGACTTGACTATTGTAATTTGCTTTATATTAATTCAATTCAATTCAAATTTATTTGTATAGCGCTTTTCACAATACACATTGTTTCAAAGCAGCTTTACAGAAAGTGCATTTCAGAAATGTACATAGAAAATACATATTAGAATGAGTCAAGACTTTTGACTGGCACAAGGGAGTCTGATCATGTTTCCCCAATATTGCGTTCGTTGCACTGGCTGCCAGTTTGTTAAAGAATTGATTTTATGAAATATAATATAAATATAATATCAAGCAGTTGAGATCTGCTATATATATATTAATTGAGTGTACTCTATGTATGGATAAAGTTGGATATAATATATATATCCAACTTTATATAGAGAGAGTTGTGCGATGATATTATAAACAATCAAGCAACCAATATTGTGAATGTGCATGTTAAAGTATTCATATTCAAAGATTGAAATGCCTATCATTCTGTTTCATATGCAGAGTAAGATATGCAACAGCTTCTGCGATCAGGAAGAAATGTCATTATTGGGCCATTTGAGGAGTTTGGATGAAGGCTTTTCATTCTGATCGAGCTATTCAATGTAAAAAAAAGACAACATACTCGGACATCCTCAAATTGCCCTTAGAAGAACATCTAGGCATGCTTTTGAAGGTGCCTCATATGCCATAACATTCAACTGTAATATGTCAAACCCTCAAAACATCATTATAATGGGTCAACTGCTCAGAAACAGCCATTTTTGAAAGGTTTACCTTGAGCTCCCTCATCCATGCATGCAAATGTAGCGCGCGCACGAGAGAGAGAGAGAGAGAGAGGGAGAGAGAGGAGGGGTTGGTGAGGGTGAGGGAACGTAAAAGCATTTCCACATCAACGTAGTCCTTCAGAGCTTCACCTTCTTTTCTTGAGCCTTTTCATTGTCGTCTAGGCGTTGTGCTTTTGCTTTCTCCCATCACCCGCTCTGTGTGTGTGTGTGTGTGTGTGTGTGTGTGTGTGTATGTGTGTGTCTTTATCCAGCGATGCAGCACAAAGCATCATCAGCATCATCAGTGCATGAACACAGCGTGCATATAGATGTCAAAACGCATGTTTTCTTACCTTGCCGTTGTGTGTTGATGAATTGAACAGGCTCTCCAGCTGGGAAGAGGCTCTGTGTGTCTGTGTGAACTCAGTCAGCCTCCCACTGCAGGCTCCCGTTCGCCTGAGAAACCCCGATGCATTCCTGCCTCCAGCTGCACGCGTGCACGGCCATCTCAGAGAGATGATGCTCAAACCCGCGCATCTGATCTCCCAGAAGCCCCTGCTACCGGTGCCGTGATGCTGCCATGGCGAGAACACGGTATAATCCACATCTAGAGGATGCGAACAGCCTGGCCTGCCTCCTCTTCTCTCTCTCTCTCTCTCTCTCTCTCTGTATCTCCCTCCTCCTGTGTGTGTGTGTGTGTGTGGCAGCATCACCTAGGAGACAGTTCACGCCCCCTCTGTCGCCCTGGTGAAGCGTTTCCACGTGAGCGAGTGATTTGAGACGGCAGGTTGTGTGTGTGTGTGTCGCGCGCTGATAAACCGGCCAGCTCATGAATAATTCGTGAGATAATGAGGGTCATGACAGGCCGGTGATGCTACGAAATAACAGCAGTCAGATGACAGATGCTAAATCATCAAATATTTACCATGGTAAACATTGGTTCCATAGTAGAAATACCAGATATTGCTTCAAGTGGCAACATCTAAATGTGATTTATTTTAATATGACTGATACAGTCATTTTTGATGGTCAGGTAGCGGCTCTTTTTTACTTTTACTTGGTTGCATGTTTTGACTTTTAAAGCCTGCCGTTATTGTAAAGTCATGACAAATCAATGTAGGATAAACATTTTTAAAAAAGAAAACTTCAGACACTGTTTTGTTTTATTTATTGACACCAGTGTTAATGTTTCTAGGTTAAGTAGTTTAACATGTTGAATTTAATAAAGTAATCTTAAACTTTTTTCTAATATTAATTTCAATAGAACCATTCCAATAGAACTGTTTTAAAAATCAATTTTATTAAAAATCTAAAGCATTCATGACATTTAGCAGATTAATCATGACATCATCATCTCATGAAACCTATTTTACCACTGACTGTACTCGCCAATATAATCAATAGCTTTAAAGCGTTCATCTAAAACACAGAGAGACATTTACCTCTCAATTAGTGTAACACAGATGCAGGAATATATACCATCAAATCTAAAATTGTAGCTAAATTCTCTAATAGGCACATTGAGCTGTTCTGTTAATCGTCTATCCTGTGATTTGCTGTCCTGCTATTGTCCTTTCAAAGCTTTTGTTATTCAGGGTAATTTAAGTCCATTCTTAAACAATGACGCCCAATGAGCTTTTGTCTTTTGTCTTTAGCATATTAAAGGCAGGATAGGTGATTTGTTCCAGAAACATTTTTGTTATGCTGGTTGAAAGTCTCCTCACATCCTGATAGCTGATAGTCACTAAGTTAAGTAAGTGGTCTAAATGTGTTTATACGTGGTGTTTATACCTTAAATGTTCTTCCAATCAATGAATGTGGTCCGAATGCAATGATACGATGTCCTGCCTGTCTGCGTATGTTTCCGTACCTCCGCGCACATACCGTCGTCAGCGCGTCTCATGCTATGTTAGACATACGCCAGTCACAGAGCACCACAAACGAAACAGCAGCTTGACAAAGCCAACGCACTGATCTACTGTTTTAGGCTTATTCTTCTTCTTCTGAGACTATAATTTAAAGGGGTGGTAAAATGCCCTTTTCACAAGATGTAAAATAAATCTCTGATGTACCCAGAGTGTGTGTGTGAAGTATTAGCACAAAATACCCCACAGATATTTTTATATAGCAAGTTAAATTTGTCACTTTTTGAGGGTTAGCAAAAACGCACCGTTTTGTGCCTGGCCCTTTAAATGCAAATGAGCTGCTGCAGAGGGCGGGGTTTCAAGAGCTCGTGTGTGATAGCAGCTGCGATTACCTCACGCAGACACACTAAAATGACAGAAACTGTTCTGCCTTTAATGTTAAAAGCTTTGGAGACGCTCTGAAGGGAGGGTGGGATCTCATGTTTTCAAAGCTAGCTCGCTATTGCTAGCCTCTCCGAAAATTGCCTACCCTGCCTTTAATAGCTAATGAATGATCCTTCGTTCACTGAAACACTGAAGGCTTCAGATCTGGCACGTTTTCTACTGGCGAAAAGAGAACACGACAGAGCATTATTATTCAGAATCAACAATATAGCTTGGCTTTTCAGAGATGGAGAACGGGGATTTGAAATGTTGTAAAAGCGAGTTTGTATTACTCAACAGGAGAGTAAGGTGTTTTATTGAACAGATAAACTGCCATACAGGTGAAACTCGAAAAATTAGAATATCGTGCAAAAGTTATCATTTTGATGATTATGGCTTACATCTTATGAAAACCCCAAATTCAAAATCTCAGAAAATTTGAATATTACATGAAATCAATAAAAATAAAAAAAAGGATTTTAAATACAGAAATGTCGGCCCTCTGAAAAGTATAATCATCATGCATATGTATATAGTTATATATTAGTTTCACCTTTTAATTTGAATGACTGAAATACATGAACTTTTGCACGATATTCTAATTTTTTCTATGTAGCTCTCCAACAGATTTCATTGTAATGCAGTATCTATTGTGAAAATTTTAGTTTTTTAGTTGCGTACATAGTGTATCTTAAATAGAAATCAGATTATTTTTATTAAAGGGGACATGAACTGGCTTTTTACATTTTTTTATATTGTTGTCTGAGGTCAACTTATGCCGTTCGCTTGGTTTTTACTTTTTTCTTTTTAGGCTATTTTCTACCCTAGCTCAAAAACGCTCGGTTTTTATGGGCGTCTCGCATTGAAGACTTGGAAGTAAACGCCCACTGCTGTGAGTGGATAACAGTTTTGCATATTATTTTTTCTTTTAATATGATGACCTCTTAGATGTCAAAAGCTCAAGGAAAATTTGATTTCTCAGTTCATCATCCCTTTAAATCCATGTTTTTTTGTTGCCACTGTAACAAGTTTTATAACAACATTAAGTCATTTAGTAAAGCAGATCATGGCATAGTTACCATACTAAAGCATGCCATTCTTCCTCAGTATGTTCCCACAGATGGACAAGCTGCTGTGTTACTATTTTGAAACACATTGAGAGAAATAAGAGTTCTTGAAAGTTCTCACTAGGTAGACACTCGAACATCAGCAGCTTTTAAGAGGCTTGTTTGTGTTGACCCACATCACCCTTCAGCGCCACCTGCTGATGCATCAATGAATGTTCAAAACAGGTCAGATAATCTTAATACTAGTGTAACTCACCCTGTAGCATTCACTATTATATTCCACATTAGTGTTTCTCTTTGCATTGTCTGGATATGCACTGAACCACTGCAACTACAAATTACAATCAACTCCGTGCAAATATAATCCCTTTATCCTCTTCCAAGGAAACTTTGCAGCTAGTGTTGTGCGACAGCACTGTAAATAAAGTACAAATGCAGATTCTTAAGTGTTTGTTATGGAAATAACAAATGGGAATGTTATGGAATCAGTTGCATTTATTGAAGCATCAATTACCACATCTACAAGCAATGACTTGCAAATGCTACTCTTGCAATTAGTTGTCAAAAGTACAGACTTCGGTATCAAGTCGGTACTGAAATTTCCCTTCATTAATTTCCCGATTCATAAACCCCTCTGATTGGCCATTGTGTTCACGTGCTCAACATATGTCTGTGATTGGCTACAATAATCAACGCTTTAAAAACATGTCTTTGACGCTCTTCATCGAGCGCTTACACAGATACACACGTGAGCGTTTGAAAGCGCCGTCTATCAGTGGATATATTTGAGATCCACTAATGAACGCCTGCTTTTAAACGCTCCTGTGTGTATCTGTGCAAGCGCTCGATGAAGAGCGTCAAAGACATCATTGTAGCCAATCACAGACGTATATGAGCACGTGAACACAATGGCCAATCAGAAGCGTTAAAGAATCCGCTCAAAATGCTAGAAGGAAATGCTGGTGGTATCGTCACATTTTTACATTTCAGTACCAAAGTCGGTACTTTTTGACAGCTCTACTTGCAATATAAAAAAAAAAAAAACTGTTGCGTTACAAAAAGTATGTATATATACAAAAAAAAAAAAAAAACTATGTACAAAAACACAGGAACAATTATACACAAACACACCTACACAAATATCTGTTGTGAGCAGCTCTACAGCATTTTTATGTGTCATCAGCGAGTTTAAAAACATCTAAGACTGCAGTCTAGATAGAAAGCTCACTGCATATTCAAACACAACCTACAGGTTTCAGTTTGTATTATAGCAGTTTTGTACTTCAGTTTGTACTGAGTCCACAGGGCTGCTGGTCTGTAGTTGGCGAGCGTGTTTCTGCCGGTAGCGTTCGGCCCGCAGCTCCTCGAAGCTGAACTCTGTGGCTCCGCTGTAGATCAGCTCTCTGCAGTACATGCTCTGTTCCTGGCTCTTCCCGTCCTCCTGGGTCTGCGTCTGCATGAGCTGCTGTCGTTCCTGCAGCATCTTCAGCGGCGTCTGCTCCAGTCTGCAGGGCTTCCTCGCCGACAGCACCGAGTTCACCGCAGGGTTGATTTTACACGGAGTTCTGGAGCGGGAAAAATGAGTGAGTACATGGAAATCATAAACATGCAAACACATTAATGCACATCAGTTTCAGAAGAACAAGACCGATACATACTGGTCATTTAAAGTCAACATGAAATCAAAATGTACTTTCTCTGCATGTGCTTGGTCTTATTAATGCAGGCCAGGACTATAATCGCCATCCAAAACTAAAACCATTAATATATATATATATATGTCAAATGATTAATCGCGATTAAATCGCATCCAAAATAAAAGTTTGTGTTTACATAATAAATGTGTGTGTACTGTGTATAATTATTTTATATATATATATATGCTTTAAGAAATATTTGCATGTATATACTATATATAGATTTATATATAATTTATATTATATATAAATATAAATATTTTATATATAAATAAAAAATTTTTCTTAAATATATAAATGCACATGTGTGTACTTATATATACAAAATAATTTTACACAGTACAAACACATTTATTATGTAAACACAAACTTTTAATTAACAGCCCTAATATATTAATATATTATACATAAAATATATATATATATATATGTTTGTAACGTGAAATAAGATTATTTTAGCTAGTTGCTGAGGCAACATTTTTAATTTTCATTTAGTTTAAGGTCTGCATGAACCGGAATGATGTGACCCACTTTACATCAGTATCGTGACGTATTTCCAGAGTAAAATGAGATATTGAATGCGAAAGAGAGGGCGTGGCTTGTTTTTCCCCACTGGGAATTGATTGGATATAGAAAAGTGGGCGAAAAATTTCATAAAAGTAAATAGGGTCCATTTTGATTTCATGCCGACTTGTACAAGTACCAAAGAAACATTAATAAAAGCTATAGGCAACCACTAGTTGCGAGAATACTAAAAGTTTAACATTTAAATGCAAAAATAAAAACATTATTAAAAAATAATAAAAGTATATTAGTGACGCAAACTAAATAGTACACATAAAATTAAACCAATGGACCCAAAATATGATCATCCTCATCCTAAAATGTATAAAGCATCTATTTATCTTATAATTTAAGATTATAAATGTCTAAAATATTTAGTTTATACTAATTACTTTGTGGATTTTTTCCTACTCGTACTGTAAGATGCATTTATTTTAATCAAATTTTTATTTTAATCTTATTTTGTTTGTTTATATTAAAACATTTTATATATCTTTTATCATTTACTTCCTTTTTTTTTTTTTTATAGATTTTTTTAAACTGTCAAAGCCCTGCATTACTCCATGTTATTATATAGCCAAAAATAACAAAGAGAGGCCACAAAGGCCATGCGCTGAGAGTTAATGATCCTCCAATCACACTCACACAGCGGGAGGCCGGTCGTCCTCCTCCACAAACGGCTGGAAACTGGGTTTGGGAGGCGGAACCGCGACACTGAGGCCCGATCTGGACTTCAGAGGCAACTGGAATAAAAAACAAACACGATCAACCCTGATCTATCAGATAACAGCCTCCATTCTCCTTCGACCGCCCCCAGACACAGAACTGACACTCTCTAGAGGAGTCAGGGAACCGGTTAAACGGGTAATACTCAACACACACTCGCACCTTCACATTGGACCACTTCTCAGGTTTCTGTTCGTTCTCTTTGGCTCTGGCAGTAGGTGGCGCCGTCCAGATCTCAAATTTGGGTTCTTGCGGCACAGTTTCAGGAGCTTTATTCTCATCAAATATCACAGGGCGGCTGTTGTGTTTGGGGCCCAACGGCTGTTTAAACTGGAGCCCACGTGCGTCTGTCACAGAGCAAAGAGTGTGCATTAGAGATGTGACGGTGAAAATTCTCCCACCGGTTAATCGACTTGTGACAACAACACCGGTGATACCGGTTTCATCGGGGGTGGGGGTGTATACAATGTAAATTTCCATTTTCTCACAAATCTTTACATTTATTTAAGACTTTATTTTACTCATTTAATACTGATCTTATGAGGACACTCGACAAAACGGAAAGTTTGGCATAGCCTACTAAGTGTGTGTGTTACGGTTCGTTCAAGTCCGAAAGAGAACTCGATACTGACGCGCGTGTGTGTGTGTGTGTGTGTATCATATAGGCACAGACAGCGTGGTCTCTTTTGTTTTGTCGCGCTTCAATGATTTAAAAGTATTTTTGCATTAATAAGAGCATGTTCATACAACGCTAGTAAACAGGTGACAGAAAAAAACGTATACCTCATTAATTGCGTTAAATATTTATAACGTTTTGAATTATTTTATTTTTTTTATGGTGCCGCGGTGGGCAAGTGATGAAACCGGTGTTGCGACTGAACACCGTGTAACACCGACTACCGTAGCAAGCCTAGTGTGAATACACTTGATCTCGCTCACACCTGTATTTATACACAGCAAACATTCACAACACGTTTAAAAGAATGTGTATACTCACATCCGGCAGATGCGTTCACTCTGTTGATGGGAACGATGGCCTTTTTCTTCCCTTTGGCTTTGAGCTCAGCCAGTGACGATCTCTGAGGCTCTTCATCATCATCATCATCATCTCTTTGTTGATCTGTCATGGATGACATCATCTGTCTGCACACTCGTGCCTGCAAGGCTCTGGAGACCAACACATTACAATATAAAAGGTTATTCTTATGGTTATTTAATAAAAATCATTAATTTCTCAGCATGAACCCTGCAAGCTCAAGGTGGATGTAAATTACACAAAAAGCCTTTTACTTGCTTAAAAAGTGCAAACTATCAATCAGACATCGGATCTTAGAACTTAATGCATCAAATATAATACATTAGGCTTTTTTATAGGATTAATTTTGAATTAATTTTAGGACAGACAGAGATTAATAGACTGGAAGTTTCCAGACCTGTGAAACGCATGTAGTTTTTCTGCAGGTTCTGCTCCACACTTGACACCATCCTGAAAAACTCTGTCAGCCATCTTTAAGTTCCCTCTCTTCTCGTGCTCCTCGGACCAGGCGATGTAAAGAGCGGCTTGCATGGTTCCGATTCCTTGAGCTTGCATGTAGCGGAAGACGTCCATCGGGTCAGAACAACCCTCTGTCTGCAGGCAAATGGAAACAAACCAGTTAAAATCCACTGTAATGATGCAATCTGAATGCTAAGTGTGAGATCCGTCACTCACATATTCGATCCAGAGTTCAACGTAGCGAACGTCATTGTGATATTTCTTGTCAGCTGTGAAGAGCATGACCGCTCTTTCAAGAAGCACTGATAAATTACTCTCCTTTCCACCCTGTGGGAACGTCTGCTTTGTCCACTTTATGTACCTGCAGACAAAAATAAGAAAGAGTTTGTATAAAACCTGTAAAATTAAATTCCAGGACTTTTAAAGCGTTTTTTTTTTTTGGTTTTTAAGGGCTACAATCTGAGATATCACTTATTAAATAATATCTTTATTATCTTAAAAAAAAAAAAAAAAAAGGTAAATAGATAAAAGTAAACTAATAAAACAATGGTACAAATAAAGTGCAATGACTGTGGTAAGAGGTTCTTAAGGTGACTAATGACTTGCTTTTGTCAGTAGATTCTGCTTGATCTTAGTGCAGCCTTCGACACAGTGGATCATGGGATTCTCCTTGATCGTTTGAGTCAGTGGACTGTATTAGACCGACTGTATTAGTGGTTCGCTTCATATTTACAGGGGAGAACCTTTGCAGTGGAAATAGGGAGTTCTGGTTCCTCCGCTCGTCCCACTGTTTTTGGGGTTCCTCAAGGTTCGTGTCTCGTCCTTGCCTTGTTTTCATTATATATGCTTCCTCTGGGTTTAATCTGTCAAAAACATGGCGTGGCATACCACTGTTATGCAGACGACACCCAGCTGTAGTTTCCTTTGAAATCTAATGACAACTCTAAATGGTCAGTTGTGCTTGATTGTCTGGATGAGATAAAGCAGTGGATGGCATCAAGTTTTCTTCAGCTGAATGAGTCGAAATATGAAGTAGTGATTTTTGGCACATCGAAGCTAGCCAGACAGTTTTCTCCTGATTTGGGCCCTTTAGCCTGCAATATTAACACTCATTTTTTCGACTCCGATTTGAAATTCGATAAACACATAAATGCTGTGGTAAAGGGTAGCTTTTTTGAATTGAGGGGTATTGCCAAATTGTCCTTTAAAGATGTGGAAACTGTGATCCATGCATTTGTGTCATTCAGATTGAATTATTGTAATTCTTTATATTTGGGGCTGTCTAAGAAGTTGCTTTCACGTCTGCAGCGCCCAGACTGCTGACTGGCTTTCTCCGGTCTGGCCTCTTCGCACTGTTTCCCTGTGGAGTATAGCGTGCAATTCAAGGTCCTCTTAATAGTCTTTGGGCTTGCCCCTGTATACACTTCTGGTCTCTTACAGCATCATTGTGTCACTAGACCACTAAGATCTTCTCAAAGTTTGCTTTTGAAGGTTCCAAAATCTCGGTTGAAAACTAAGGGAGATCCTTTGCGGTGGCGGCACCGAGTCTTTGGAATAGTCTCCCTTTATATATCAAATCCTGTGATGTGTTTTAAATCTATGGTGAAGACTTATTTATTCTCTGCTTCTTTTAACTGGTCTTAGGTACATGTGGTGTTGAAGTGTCTTGTTGTGCTTTTTGGTGTTTTTGTCATTTTGTTGACATGCTGAGTCTGTAAAGCACTTTGGTCAACTCGTGTTTTAAATGTGCTTTAGAAATAAATTGATTGATTGAAAGGATACTATGACAATGATTTCCTTATTCAAACTGATTTCCTCCCATAAATATTAGGGCTGTCAAATGATTAAGCAAGATTAATCGCATCCAAAATAAAAGTTTGTGTTTACATAATAAATGTGTGTGTACTGTGTATAATTATTTTATATATATATATATATATATATATATATATATATATATATATATATATATATATATATATATAAATAGAAATACATACACATGCTTGTATATATTTAAGAAATATTTACATGTATATACTATATATAGATTTATATATAATTTATATTATATATAAATATAAATATTTTATATATAAATAACAAATTTTTCTTAAATATATAAATGCACGTGTGTGTACTTATGTATACAAAATAATTTTACACAGTACAAACACATTTATTATGTAAACACAAACTTTTATTTTGGATGCGATTAATCGTGATTAATCATTTGACAGCCCTAATAAATATATGATTAACCTGAAGAATGAAAGTTACATATACTTGGATATTTATATGAGCAATATTATGCTCATAGCCATGCAAAATGGCTCTATATGAGATGAGCTGCAGCATTACATTTGCGTGAAGATTGTTTCATTGATAAAATTAAACACAAATTTCACATATTGCATTTCAATAATTCAAGCACTTTTCATAAATATGGCTGTTTTCATGGGTTTTCCAGGACTTACATAAAAAAAAAAAGCACCTTGTACTTGAAGAAAACATATTAACTGCGATTTGCATATCAAAAGTAAACATGCATCTGCTGTCATAATAATCCATACCTGACCCAAACATCGAGAGGGTCGTCTCCATCGTACATCCGCAGCTCAGACTCAAACGCTCTGAAAAAGAAAGGTAACAACATTACTGAATTGTTCTGAATCATGCTTTTAGTTTGATTAAAAACCTCACTCACTGTTTCTTCTGGTTGAGGGCCGTGTGGTTCCCCTCCTGCTGCTGACACAGGGCCTGGTGCAGGGCCGAGATGGTACGGCCTTGTCTCAAAGGCTGGATATTTTCTTTACATAATTCCCATTCCGCATCACACTCTGCCATGGCTGGGGATCCGATCTAGAAGTGGAAAAACAGATGGCACTTATGATGCTGAGTGGTTACCATATTCATATACTATGGCATTTAAAGGGTCAATTCACCCAAAAATATATAAAAAAAGTTCTGTCATTAATTACTCACCCTCATGTTATTCATTTCTTTCTTCTGTTGAACACAAAATAAGATATTTTAAAGAATGTGGATAACCAGGCAGTTTATGAACCCCATTGACTTCCATAGTAAGGAAAAAAAATACTATGGAAGTCAATGGGGTCCGTCAACTGATTGACTACAAACAATCTTTAAAATATCTTATTTTGTGTTTAACAGAGGAAAGAAAATCATACATGTTTGGAACAACGCGAGGGTGAGTCAATGATGGTGAAGTGAACTATCCCTAAAAGATCATCTAAAGGTAAATACCATGTTCTAAAAACCAATGTATGCCCCACATATTAAAGCTCTTAAAGAAATAAAGCAGTAAATTATGTCAAATACATTCAATTTAACATAACCAGCAGAGGAAAACACATTTCTGTGTTTCTCTGCCGTTTCTACTGTTCTCTGTGTTTCTACTGTCTGCAAAGTTAAGTAGAGAAAACAAATATAACTTACATTTACCCAGCAGAAACCTCCTTAATATTTTTTTCTTCGTCAAAAGATATTCGTTAAATAGTAGAAATATGCAAATATAATGTTAATTTCATAAATCGCTCGTTATTGTGTTGTCTGTTCGAGTTGGAGCAAAAGACGTTTGAACAAAAACCGGAAGCGCGCTGAAGAGATCATGATTGGACGAACTGGTCACGTGACCACGCGAGGTTCACTGACAACATAACCGACTGTTTTTTAAATAAATATATGTATTTATATATATATATATATATATATTAATATTTATTCTATTTTTTCCACCCGCATTTTTGTGCAGTATAAATGTTGTGACAGTATGAGAGCCCCAAGCAAGCTACAGCGTGGCAATCGTGTTGTATGCTGGGAAATGAGTACATTTCAAATTTAGAGTGATTGTTTTATTCACAATTATTTGTAAGTTAATTTGAGGTAATTTTATTTCTTTCTTTTTTTTTTAAATAAAAAAAAATAAGCCTCTGCATTGTTCTGCGTTTATTTTTTTCCCTAACCACTACAAGTCTCATCGCTTCAGGCAAGAAAAACTACATTTCCCAACACATCTCAGTTCTCGCAGCGTTTCCTGTATTTACGTTCTCTGATTCAAGAGAAACACAATGGAGAGAAAGCAGCTGAAATCACGTTATACAATACAATGCATTGGATTATTATAATCTTGAGCATTTAAAGTGTCACTACAGCATGTTTTTGTGATTCCCCGAAGAATCTCACTATGGATAATCGTTGTTACTGCTGTGCATCAAAGTTCACTCTCTTCAGAAAAGAGGTTAGCGCCTATAAATACCGATTATTTGATTTAAATAGCTTAATTCAAAAAGTGTTTGACTTGGTTTTGTGTTTTTGCAGTTGGGTTGTAAAAACTGTGGCCATTCTTTCTGCTCTGGGTGTCTGACATTCAATGCTGTTGTGCCAAAATATGGAAACAGCCAGCAGAAAGTCTGCAAACAGTGTTATGGAAACTTAACAAGGTCTGGAAGCCAAACACAGTTTACACTGTTACAGTATATTAACTAACACACAACTGACAGGTCTTTTTTTTTTTTACAGTCCAGGCGACCAGAATGATGCTGGCAAATGGTCCCCACCTGAAAACTACAAAAAGTATGAATCTATAACTAAGTATGAGATGTGAAATGCCCCTGTATGCCACAGGAATAACATCATCTATGGTGTTTTACAGGCGTATTGCTGCTCTCGAAGCCAAACAAGCTCAGCAGAATCAGCCGTCCAGACCCGGAGCTGGAAAGAACAACACTGTGAGTCGGGTTTCAACTCGAGGACTCAGTAAAGAGGACCAGGTCATCGCAGAACGACTGAACAAGCTGAAAGAGGAAACCAAGCCCAGTAAGATCTATCAAAATCTGCTTGATTGTTTTGTCACAAAATGTAATCAACATTTTTTATCGCCTAGTTCTAATCTGCTAGCACTAGAAGGCATAAACGCACTATAAATATTAACATTATGAATGTGCCAATACGATAACCGATAATCCTTCATATTTGAAAGCCGATAATCAATATATATATATATATAATATAGTGTATTTACACCTTCTGATTGATCTCATATATGATATATATATATATATATACACACTGATATGAACATTTTGGCTGATATAGATAACCAATAATTCTTTATATTTGAAATATGAGATACATTATATATATATATGATATTAATGATACACACACACACACACATATATAAAGAGAGAGAGAGAGAGATAATTAGAATCTTGAAGGATATTAAGATGTTTTTAATACCTCTTGAGTTACAGGCATGCAAATTTTAGAAAAATAATAATTATGGCACTCAGACAGGTATATTCTATGCAATTGTGTTGATTTCTAGTTTCAGCGTTATTTGCTGTTCAGATATTCCTCTTTAAAAGATAAAAGCATCATCTGTATGTAAAGTGACCCACGTTTGGTTTTCAACCTCTGAAAATGTGCACAATTAACCAATTTATTTACTCATGAAGCCGAATTAAGTTCTCCATATCTCTGTGATTGATCCATCGAGGGCCTTTAAAATACCAAAAGAAAAGTTTGATAAGAACATGAATCTAAAAGGATATTAAGATATCTTTAATACTTCTGGAGTTTCAGGCATTCAAACTTGGGGGCTTAACTGAAGCTTAAGCTTGAGACAGTTAGCTCAAGCTTAACTGTCACCGTTTGCATATAATGGAACAAAGATTGCTAAAGTCAACAGATTTTATTAATAGACCTACTAATCTCTGAGTAGAAATAAAATAATGATTCTGCCATCTTTCTAACAGAATTTTTACACCCCTGTAATTTGGCTCCAAATGTCAAGTGAAAATTGTCATTTTGTCCCCCTTGACAAAACAGTGAATTACTCATGTTTCATGACATTTAATATTTTGGTTTTGTCCTTTATTTATGTATTTCTTTCACCAGAAAAAAACAAACAGTTTAGCCGGGGACCTCTGGTTGAGTTGACACGGAATGACCCTAGTCTCAAATTTGATTCTGTGTCTCTGACCTGATATTTCTCTCTGTTCTCAGAGTCCATCCCATCAGAGCAGGAGCTGGAGTCTCGTCTCGCGGCCCTAAAAGCACCGGTTCAGCCTGTGCCTTCAGATAAAGACATGGAGGACCGTCTGGCTGCTTTACAAGGAAGACCTGCGCCCTCGCAAGCCACACAGCCTGTAACTACAATATCTGCGTTCACTTCAAGTGTCCCTATTATGCTTTATCGAATATATATTTTCATGTAGTGTGTAATAGAGCTGTTTGTGAATATGAAAGGTCAAAGATAAATGGAGATTTTGTCTCCTAAAAGAAAGAAGCGATTCTGAACTGAAACGACAGTAATTCAGTAATATTACAGTAATACAGTAATTCACGACAGTCGTCAGTAATTCAGTGTCAGTTCCTGCTGAACCTGCGTAGGTTTGTAGGTAATTTGCATAATGTCACCCGATTGGCTGAACAGCGTCTCTTAGCCCCGCCCTCAAACACTGTAGTGTATCTGAGACTGGAGGAATTCTGGTCGTGTTGTTCATGTCGAGAAGACGCTGTTTTCTGCTGACAAAGCAAATCCACTGATGAGATTGATACGGTAAAACCCACACCATCGTTACTGTTCGTATCACGGTGATCAAGAGCTGAGATTCAGATATGATAATGAGCGTTTGATTTCCGACCAATCACAGCAGACTGAGTCACCTGACCAATCAGAGCAGAGCAGCTCTCAGAGAGGCGGGGTTTAGAGAGACTGAATCTTTATCGAACCGTTTCACACACTGAGAGAAAAGAGCTGATATCATGAGAAAAAAATTGTTTTTTGATCTTGGATGCTTGTAAACCTGTTGTAGGAGACTTTAAAATAGCAGAACATGCGTTTATATGGATGTTTAATGTGTGCAGGTTCATCAGCCGCCCGACAGCAGGACTCAAACAGAACAAACCAATGATCTGATCACCCAAATGACGGAGGAAGTTGCTATTGATGACCAGTATCCATCGTCAGAGGGTAGTTTTACGACTCCGTTATGAAGTTTAATCCTCCAATTTGCTTTGATGGGAAATAATGCACATTGAAATTGGTTTTACGGCACTAAATAAAAGATTAAGCCCTCATTTTGATTAAACATTAAAGAGTTTATAAAGCAATAGGCATCTCAAAGCCATGTTACAGTGATTTCACCATGCTTGAGGTCATTTCCTTTTTCTCACTTGTGTAAATACAGACGAACCATTGAACGATCTTAATAAACAAGAGGGAGGGGGGGTGAATGAGAACGTGGATGACGGCGAGCTGTCAGTCAAACAGATGGAGGCGGAGCAAAGCCGCGTGATGGAGGAGGCCATGCAGGAGCTGAAGAAAGACAAGCACAACGAGGAGCAGATGCGAGAGACGGCCATGAGACTCGCCGTTCTGCAGGGACACGATCCAGAACAAGGTGCTTTACTGATCACTGCTGAAGATGCTCTGAAAGGGATCGTTCACACAGAAATGAAGATTAGCCCATGAAAGTAATTCATACGACTCCAGTGGTTAATAAAGGCCTTCTAAAGCAAAGCCATGAGTTTGTGTAAGAATAATATCCATATTTATAACTATAATAACTGGCTTCCGGTAACAGCCGTACGCAAGTCTACTTCCGATTAGAAGAGTGAACTCTGACCCGATGAACCAACACATGACGAGTGACCTCTGACCCGACACATGACGAGTGACCTCTGACCCGACACATGACGAGTGACCTCTGACCCGATGAACCAACACATGACGAGTGACCTCTGACCCGACACATGACGAGTGACCTCTGACCCGACACATGACGAGTGACCTCTGAACCTATAGATGACCTCTTACCCAACACACGACGAGTGACCTCTGACCCGATGAACCAACACATGACGATTGACCTCTGACCCGACACATGACGAGTGACCTCTGAACCTATAGATGACCTCTTACCCAACACATGGCGAGTGACCTCTGAACCAGCACGTGACCTCTGACCCGACACATGACCTCTGACCCGACACATGACGAGTGACCTCTGACCCGACACATGACGAGTGACCTCTGACCCGACACATGACGAGTGACCTCTGAACCTATAGATGACCTCTTACCCAACACATGGCGAGTGACCTCTGAACCAACACGTGACCTCTGACCCGACACATGACCTCTGACCCGACACATGACGAGTGACCTCTGACCCGATAGATGACCTCTTACCCAACACATGACGAGTGACCTCTGACCCGATGAACAACACATGACGAGTGACCTCTGATCCGACACATGACCTCTTACCCAACACATGACGAGTGACCTCTGAACCAACACGTGACCTCTGACCCGACACATGACGAATGACCTCTGGCCCGACATATGACAAGTGACCTCTGACCTGACGCACGACGAGTGACCTCTGACCTCTAACCCGACGCATGACGAGTGACCTCTGACCCGACACATGACGAGTGACTTTTGACCCACGCATGACGAGTGACCTCTAACCCGACGCATGACGAGTGACCTCTAACCCGACGCATGACGAGTGACCTCTGACCCGACACATGACGAGTGACCTCTGACCCACGCATGACGAGTGACCTCTGACCCGACACATGACGAGTGACCTCTGACCCACGCATGACGAGTGACCTCTAACCCGACGCATGACGAGTGACCTCTGACCCGACACGTGACGTATGATGTAGGAGTAGCGTAAGCTTAGGTGAGAGCAGACGCCTCTCGCGGTTCAAACAAACTCTTTAAAATTCTCGTTTTTTATTAGATAATTTTCATTTTTGGGTGAACTATCCCTTTAAGTAGAACTATAGAGAATGAGATTGCACTGACCGGTAATCATTGTCCTTTAGGTTGAAGTCAAAATTACTTTCTTATGGTATTTGCTTCTTAAAGTCATCATGAAACGGAAGTTGCGCTCGTCTTTTCTTCCCCGTTGTGCGTTATATCAGAGAGAAACGAGAACAAATGTGGGCGGGGCTTGATTGTGTCGGTGGGGAATTGATTGGATGGTTGTGGTTTGCTATTGGCTGATCTCATGTGAGTGACAGGTTGCCCCGCCCTCGTCATCAGAGAAGAGAAGAGGAAGTTCAAGAGGGAGTTATTTTGATTCAAGATTAGGATGAAGTTTAAAAATAATGATGTGCACCGATTAATAATTTATAATAAACACTGCAATTTTCTGTAACAAAAAAACATCAGTTGGCATGAAGCACGAGACCGACTTCTGTATTGTAATGCATTTCTGAGCGAAATTAAGAAAAAAACTAGGACTGGACTTGATTTTAGCTGTTGTCATATTATAACAGGAATAGCAAGTTATGACATTTGGATTAAAGATTAAAGTAAAAAAGAAAATGATTAAAGTAAATCGTGCAACAACAAAAAAATGCATGGATAAATCATTCACAATCAGACCAGTAACATGCATTATGAAAATTAATGTTCAGTTTTGATTTCATGCCAATTTAAATCAATGCTTTGGTCTTAATGTGAACGATTAATTCGAATTTCTGAATTCTGAATTTCATATTCTCATCACAACGTTCTCCAGCTTTGACTTTCCTTTTATGATGAAGGCTGCATTGCATTTTGTTGATAGGCAAATATAAGCCTCGGCTTCAGCCTACTCCTTTTTTTTTGGTTATTTCATTGTAAATTTACCAAAGAAATCAAATCAAATCAATCAATCAATTGCAGGGAAAAAACACTTTTCCACAATCCAATCAAATCTTAATACGTAGATATCCAACCTTTTGTTCCACTGAATATTCTCTTAGTTGAATGCGTTGCGAATTATGCTTTAAACAGATGCATAATCCAATATGCATGAATAATGTAAATCCATAGGCAGCTTTAAGAAATTATATATTATACAAAGCTGAATGAATTTAGCTTTCTTTTCTTTTAGTTATTATTTATGCAAGATGACTTTGGTGCTGTGTGTTAAATAAATAAAATGTAAAAAGGATCGGTGCAATAAGCATAAGCTTCAGCCGACACCTTTTCGGTCAAGCAACTTTTCGTTTTGTTTTTATTATTGTTTATATTGTAATTAAATTTTTTGTTTCCGTGTTTGTTTGTAAATAGTTTTTTTTTTTTTTTTTTGACCGAAATAAAAATGTAACAAAAATGTAACTAACTGTAATACAACAATGTTTGTGTGTGTGTGTTCAGTCAGACTGTCAGATTTCCAGCAGCCTGACAGTGATGAAGAGACCGAAGAAGAGGCCATCACCAGAGTGATGAAGAAGGTTTGTCAAAGAGCCGTTGTCTGTGGACCCATCTAGTTCTGTTTAAGATGAGTTAAAGCTCCAGTCCGTAGCTTTTTTGGGTTAAAAATGATCCCAAATAATTTTTTGAGCAAGTACATATTCAGCCAGTGTTCAAACCGATCTGCTTGCCGTAACTCGATTCAAAACGGTAATCTTGTAATAATGTTTTTAATGCCAGTGGTACTGGTGGATTTCCACGGGAAATTCGAGCATGTCTTTGCGTCATTACATCACATCTGTACAGATACATCACATCTGTACACATACAGTCACATCTGTACACATACAGTCACAATACAGTCACATCTGTACTCATACAGTCACATCTGTACACATACAGTCACAATACAGTCACATCTGTACTCATACAGTCACATCTGTACACATACAGTCACAATACAGTCACATCTGTACTCATACAGTCACATCTGTACACATACAGTCACAATACAGTCACATCTGTACTCATACAGTCACATCTGTACACATACAGTCACAATAGAGTCACATCTGTACACATACAGTCACATCTGTACACATACAGTCACAATACAGTCACATCTGTACACATACAGTCACAATAGAGTCACATCTGTACACATACAGTCACATCTGTACACATACAGTCACATCTGTACACATACAGTCACATCTGTACACATACAGTCACAATAGAGTCACATCTGTACACATACAGTCACAATACAGTCACATCTGTACACATACAGTCACATCTGTACACATACAGTCACATCTGTCCACATACAGTCACATCTGTACACATACAGTCACATCTGTACACATACAGTCACATCTGTACACATACAGTCACATCTGTACTCATACAGTCACATCTGTACACATACAGTCACATCTGTACACATACAGTCACATCTGTACACATACAGTCACATCTGTACTCATACAGTCACATCTGTACACATACAGTCACATCTGTACACATACAGTCACAATACAGTCACATCTGTACACATACAGTCACATCTGTACACATACAGTCACAATACAGTCACATCTGTACACATACAGTCACAATACAGTCACATCTGTACACATACAGTCACATCTGTACACAGTCACATCTGTACACATACAGTCACATCTGTCCACATACAGTCACATCTGTACTCATACAGTCACATCTGTACACATACAGTCACATCTGTCCACATACAGTCACATCTGTACTCATACAGTCACATCTGTACACATACAGTCACATCTGTACTCATACAGTCACATCTGTACACATAGTCACATCTGTCCACATACAGTCACATCTGTACACATACAGTCACATCTGTACACATACAGTCACATCTGTCCACATACAGTCACATCTGTACTCATACAGTCACATCTGTACACATACAGTCACATCTGTGCACATACAGTCACATCTGTACACATACAGTCACATCTGTCCACATACAGTCACATCTGTCCACATACAGTCACATCTGTACACATACAGTCACATCTGTACACATACAGTCACATCTGTACACATACAGTCACATCTGTACACATACAGTCACATCTGTACACATACAGTCACATCTGTCCACATACAGTCACATCTGTACTCATACAGTCACATCTGTACACATACAGTCACATCTGTACACATACAGTCACATCTGTACACATACAGTCACATCTGTCCACATACAGTCACATCTGTCCACATACAGTCACATCTGTACTCATACAGTCACATCTGTACTCATACAGTCACATCTGTACACATACAGTCACATCTGTACACATACAGTCACATCTGTCCACATACAGTCACATCTGTCCACATAGTCACATCTGTACACATACAGTCACATCTGTACTCATACAGTCACATCTGTACACATACAGTCACATCTGTACACATACAGTCACATCTGTACACATACAGTCACATCTGTCCACATACAGTCACATCTGTCCACATACAGTCACATCTGTCCACATACAGTCACATCTGTACTCATACAGTCACATCTGTACTCATACAGTCACATCTGTACACATACAGTCACATCATACAGTCACATCTGTACACATAGTCACATCTGTACACATACAGTCACATCTGTCCACATACAGTCACATCTGTCCACATACAGTCACATCTGTCCACATACAGTCACATCTGTACACATACAGTCACATCATACAGTCACATCTGTACACATACAGTCACATCTGTCCACATACAGTCACATCTGTCCACATACAGTCACATCTGTACACATACAGTCACATCTGTACACATACAGTCACATCATACAGTCACATCTGTACACATACAGTCACATCTGTACACATACAGTCACATCTGTCCACATACAGTCACATCTGTACACATACAGTCACATCTGTACACATACAGTCACATCTGTCCACATACAGTCACATCTGTACTCATACAGTCACATCTGTACACATACAGTCACATCTGTACACATACAGTCACATCTGTACACATACAGTCACATCTGTCCACATACAGTCACATCTGTACACATACAGTCACATCTGTACACATACAGTCACATCTGTCCACATACAGACACATCTGTCCACATACAGTCACATCTGTACACATACAGTCAGATCTGTCCACATACAGTCACATCTGTCCACATACAGTCACATCTGTCCACATACAGTCACATCTGTACACATAAAGAAGAGTCCTGGCTAGTAGGCTATGTTGTGTGTGAGGATGTTGGAGGTGGAGATTTATAGCTGAAAACTGAAATAAAAATAAATGTAACCTAAAAAGCAACATTTAAATAATAATAAGAAAATGACAAAAGCACATAATGAAATGACAAAAGATTTAACTAAATATAACACGAAAATTAAAAATATCTAATTAAACGGCAATTGAAAATATTAATAAAACTAAAATAACACTGTGTAGATCAGCCAAGTGGCATATCCCATAATAACCAGCAGAGGCCACTCAATCCTCGAGCTCGATCTGAAGACTTGTGTGTGTGTGTGTGTGTGTGTGTGTGTGTGTGTGTGTGTGTGTGTGTGTGTGTGTGTGTCACATGTTCAGTTATCAGAGGAGGCGACTCTAGACGAGGCCAGCGGATACAACATCCCACCAGAGCTCAGCGGCCCAATGAACCGAGAGAAGGACCCGTCCAGCAGGAGACCGGTACATCACACACACACACACACGCATCATACACACTCGGCACACACGCGTCACACACACACACACACATCATACGCGTCACACACACGTGACACACGCAACATCCCACCAGAGCTCAGCGGCCTCACACACGTCTCACACACACACGTCTCACACACATCACACACACGTCTCACACACACACACAGACACACACACACACACACACACACACACACAACACACAACACACACACACACACACACACACACAACACACACACACACACGTCTCTCACACACACACACACAACACACACGTCACACACACTCGGCACACACACGTCACACACACTCGGCACACATACGTCACACTCACATGTCACACACACGTCTCACACACACACACACACAACACACACGTCACGCACACTCGGCACATACACGTTTCACACACACACATAACACACACGTCACACACACTCGGCACACACACGTCACGCACACACACACACAGACACACACACACACACACACGTCTCACACACACACACACGTCACGGATCAAATTTTTTAATATAAATATTAGAAGAAACATTTTATACTATTTTTCAATTAATGCTGGATTTATGTTAAAAATGGAGCTAAAATATAAAGTGTCCCAATTAAAAGTGGCAAAGCAGTTCCAGGGAAGACCAGAGACTAGCATTATGCTAATGAGCTACACACACCTACGCAGGTTCAGCGGGAACTGAGACCGAATTACTGACGACTCGTTTCAGTTCAGAATCACTTCTTTCTTTCAGGAGACAAAATCTCCATTTATCTTTGACCTTTGACCTTTCATATTCACAAACAGCTCTACTACACACGACAGGAAAGGTCATATCCGAAAAGCATAATAGAGGCACTGTAGTTTGAGGGATTTCTTCTATACAAAAAGTCAACTTTTTATGACAATTATTTTTGACATAATTATGATTTACCAAAGCATGAACATTTATGAAAATTCTGAATCGAAATGATGACCTAAAAATGTAAGTCAAAAAGTCATAATTATGATCATTTTGACTTTTTATGACATAATTATGATGTACCAAAGTATGTTTTTTTCCCTTTATGATATACCAGTCATAATTATTGGGATATAATCTAAAAATTCCACAATTCCAAAGTCGTTTCAGTTCAGAATCGCTTCTTTCTTTTAGGAGACAATAACTCTATTTATCTTTGAGCGTTTACATTCACAAACAGCTCTATTACACACGACATGAAAGGTCATATCCGAAAAGCATAATAGAGGCACTGTAGTTTGAGGGATTTAATCTATACAAACGTCGTCAGTATTTACAGAGCGGAGGCGTTTATAATCCAGTGCCTGTGGGCAGAAATAAAGGACATCATCTGTAACACCGTGATGTAACTACATATAATCTTTTATTTTTTTGCTCGCATAGCAAGTGCCACAAAAGTCAAGTCACCCTCATTTATACTGCGCTTTTAACAATATACACTGTTCCAAAGCAGCTTTACACTGATAATAGGAAATTAAAGTAACATTGTTTTGGCTTTACAGCAGATCTAGAATAAAGTTATTGTCCAGATAAAGGTTTTTTTTTTTTACAGAAAAGAGAAAATGTTTAAAAAGTCACCAAGTTTTGTATAGTTCTGATAAATAGAGTTTTGTGTGTGTGTGCATGTGTGTGTGTGTGTGTGTGCGTGTCTGTCTGTGTGTGTGTGCGTGCCTGTCTGTGTGTGTGTGTGTGTGTGTGTGTGTGTGTGTGTGCGTGTGTGTGTGCGTGTGCCTGTCTGTCTGTGTGTGTGTGCGTGTGTGTGTGTGCGCGTGTGCTTGCGTGTCTGTCTGTGTGTGTCTGCGTGTGTGCCTGTGTGCGCGTGTGTGTGTGTGTGTGCGTGTGTGTGTGCGTGTGCCTGTCTGTCTGTGTGTGTGTGCGTGTGTGTGTGTGCGCGTGTGCTTGCGTGTCTGTCTGTGTGTGTCTGCGTGTGTGCCTGTGTGCGTGTGTGTGTGTATGTGCGTGTGCTTGCATGTCTGTCTGTGTGTCTGTGTGTGTCTGCGTGTGTGCCTGTGTGCCTGTGTGCGTGTGTGTGTGTGTGTGTGTGTGCGTGTCTGTCTGTGTGTGTCTGCGTGTGTGCCTGTGTGCATGTGTGCCTGTGTGTGTGTGTGTGTGTGTGTGTATGTGCGTGTTTGTGTGTGTGTGTGTGTGTGTGCGTGTGTGCCTGTGTGCATGTGTGCCTGTGTGTGTGTGTGTGTGTATGTGCGTGTGCTTGAATTTGTGTCTGCGTGTGTGCATGTGTGCCTGTGTGTGTGTGTGTGTGTGTGCTTGCGTGTCTGTCTCTGTGTGTGTGTGCGTGTGTGTGTGTGTCTGTTTGT
>JAULUF010000028.1:29157500-29172500 GCA_031834385.1 Semotilus atromaculatus
TATTCTGGGTTATGTACAGAATCTGTGACACAATATAAATATATTATGGCATGATGTGAAATACTGGATATATTTATGCACTGAAGGTTATGTCTTACGCAAACGTGTGTTATTGTGTTTTAAAGCATAATTATAGATATTTTAATTGGTAGTTTATTTGTAGTATTGTATACATTGTAGTATACATGGGTACTGAGCCCATAAACCCCCATTGTAAGTTAATAAGCGTAAGTGCATTTTTGGACAAAATTGTAACCCAGAATTATTCCACATTTATGTCAGTGTTTGAGTTGTGCAGTAAATAAATTAGGTTTAAAGTGTAGAACTGAAATCAGACAATGGCAGAATGTAAGAAAGAAATCCTAGATTTATAAAGAACTAAATGTATGCTCTTAATCTAAAATCTTAAAATTGTTTTATTGTTACATACAACACTTGTCAGAACAAAATATATATAAATAGGGAACAAAATGTACATGTCACAAAAAAAAAAAAATCTCCTTGAGTAATAATAGGCAATGCAACTCTACATCTGCTAGGAGAAACTGTACAGAATTATTAGTGGTCTGAAACACAGTTTATGGAAGCTTCCGTCATTGACCCATGTGTGCAGTGAATTATTATAGTTCTACTGTAGAAACATCCACAGACAGACACTCAACGCTCTACACATGCTGGGAGAATTGTGGGTGGGATAACTGTTGAGGGTGGAGCTTTCAGGGGTGGGGCTGGGGGTGTTCAGGGTGGAGCCAGGGATGTTCAGGGTGGAGCCTGGATGTCGATGGGTGGAGCCAGTGCTGTTGAGGGCGGAGGCAGGGGTGTTGAGGGTGGAGCCAGGGGTGTTGAGGGTGGAGCCAGGTCTTTTGAGGGTGGAACCAGTGCTGTTGAGGGCGGAGCCAGGGGTGTTGAGGGTGGAGCCTGGATGTCAAGGGTGGAGCCAGTGCTGTTGAGGGCAGAGGCAGGGGTGTTGAGGGTGGAGCCAGTGCTGTTGAGGGCGGAGCCAGGTCTTTTGAGGGTGGTGCCAGGTCTTTTGAGGGTGGAGCCTGGGGTGTCAAGGGTGGAGCTAGTGCTGTTGAGAGTGGAGCCAGGTCTGTTGAGAGTGGAGCCAGGGGTGTCGAGGATGGAGCTAGTGCTGTTGAGGGCGGAGCCCGTGTTTTTCAGGGTGGACCCAGGGGTGTTGAGGATGGAGCCAGTGCTGTTGAGGACAGAGCCAGGGTCTCAGGGGTGGAGCCAGTGCTGTTGAGGGCGAAGCCAGGGTCTCAGGGGTGGAGCCAGTGCTGTTGAGGCCGATGCCTGGTTGTCGAGGGTGGAGCCAGTGCTGTTGAGGGCGGAGCCAGGGTCTCAAGGGTGGAGCCAGTGCTGTTCAGGGTGGAGCCAGGGTCTCAAGGGTGGAGCCAGTGCTGTTCAGGGTGGAGCCAGGGGTGTTGAGGGTGGAGCTGGGTTGTCGAGGGTGGAGCCAGTGCTGTTGAGGGCGGAGCCAGTGTCTCAGGGGTGGAGACAGTACTGTTGAGGGCGAAGCCAGGGGTGTCGAGGGTGGAGCCAGTGCTGTTGAGGGTGGAGCTGGGGGTGTCGAGGAGCCAGTGCTGTTGAGGGCGGAACCAGTGTCTCAGGGGTGGAGCCAGGGCTGTTGAGGGTGGAACCAGTGTCTCAGGGGTGGAGCCAGGGCTGTTGAGGGTGGAGCCGGGGCTGTTGAGGGTGGAGCCAGGGCTGTTGAGGGTGGAGCCGGGGCTGTTGAGGGTGGAGCCGGGGCTGTTGAGGGTGGAGCCGGGGCTGTTGAGGGCGAAGCCAGGGGTGTCGAGGGTGGAGCTGGGGGTGTCGAGGAACCAGTGCTGTTGAGGGCGGAGCCAGTGTCTCAGGGGTGGAGCCAGGGCTGTTGAGGGTGGAGCCAGGGCGGGGCGTTTCACTTCATCAGGAAAAATCCAGACTTTGACCTAACACTATTTCTTCAGAGATCCTGACATCTTACGAAGTCCCTTCATCCGATAGAGCAGCCCATTGATAAAGTCCTGTGGAGTTAAAACCATTACGTTTTAAAGTTAAAACCATCTGTGGTCATGTAACTTAGAGTCTGTCAATAGATATTACAGTTGCATTTTTACTTTCTTTTTCTGCTAATCTGATTTTATTGGGAATTTTCATCTATATTGAACTATATTAAATTGCTATCTAATTTCCATTTCCGACAAAAAAAAAAATCATGCTTTGGTAAATCATAATTATGAGATGAAAAGTTTAGATTAGGACATAATAAATCCAAATTATGTCGTACCAAGTCATATTTATGAGATGTAAAGTTAAAATTATGACATGCTAAGTCATAACTATGACATAAGCATTTTTTTTATTATGAGATAAGTCACAATTATTACATACTAAACCATATTTATCAGATCAAGTTGAAATTATGAGACAATAAAGAAAAATTATGACATACTAAGTCATATTTGACACAAGTTGAAATTTTGAGATAAAAAGTCGAAAGAACACTAAATCATATTTATGACAAAAAGTTTAAATTATGAGATAAAAAGTTTAAATTATGAAATAAAAAGTTTCAATTATGTCATTATACCATAGAAAGTCATTTCTGCTTTATATCTTATGACTTAGTATGTCATCATGTTGACTTTTTATGTCATAATTAAGATTTACCAAAGCATGATTTTTTTCTTATGTGGCTTCCAAAACTGAATTGAGCTGAATAATGCTACTATCATATTTAAATAGTATTTGTTCCATAATTAAATAACTTAAATGCAACATTAATAATGTTTATCACAGTGAAGCTGCTTCTCATGTAAAGCGCTATAGAAATAAAGGATGAATAATTGGTTAATAAGTGGAAGTGCATAAGAAAAGCTGTCTTATTTGTAATGTCTTACAGAATTGGTCTTACCTCTTTTGGCTTTCCACATTCCTGCAAAAGCTCCTGTTAAAACAGAAGAGCAGGAACAATATCTCTTTACATGGGAAGTCATGGATGCATATTGATGCACTTTTGCAAGCAGTGGCTTCTCCTGTCATTTGCAATCTTTCCATGCAATGGTTATTTGTTTTCTGCTACACACTCAAAACTAAAGCTTCCAAAAGGGGCTTTTCACAGCAATGCCATAGTAGAAGAACCCAAATAACCTTTCAACGAACAGTTCTTAAAAGAACATTGAAAAGAAATGTTTTTCACTATAAAGAATCTTCCGTGGAATGGAAAGATTCTGTGCATCTGGTGAGACACAGGCATATTTTAACCGTAAACATACTGGGAACTATATTCTCAGAAGGCGAAGCACTTCTACTTGAGCGGAGTGATGCAAATCCCTCCACCCAAGTAGCAATGCTTCGCCTTCTGATACGGTGATTAAGCTAAAGTCCCAAAAAGTCGACGTGTTCCTTTAAGTTAACTTTTTAAAACTTTTTTCACTTCAGCAATAATCTGCAATATAGTACATTAATTTCATTTAACTACATTTTAAATATAAATTTTGCCCGACATGCGAAGAGCACCAGAGGGTCATGGACCCGTCGACTTGTTCTGAAGGTGAATCTGAACGTACATGCAGTCTAGATCTCTGGTCTTCATCCGTCAGCTCCAGGAGTTCATCGATGTCGATCTCCAGCTCAGGAATCTCTTCCTCCTGCACACAAAATCACACGCTCGTTATTGCAGGAGACCGGGTGGTTGTAACACTTTTTGCTTCAGTAACTATAACTCACTGAATTTTGTAGCTTCACAAACTTTTATACAAAGTACCCACATGTGTTCACTACAAATGGCACCAATTCAATCCTCACAAGAAGATCACAGACCTCGTGAGTTGGTGTCAAATACATGTACAACCTATCCCAATACCGGAGTAGGTTGTAACACATGCTGGGGTAAGTTGTAACAATTACACAAAAGAAGCAAAAATGGATGCCACACTATATGATATGCTTCAAAAACAAGTTTATTGACATAAAAGAACAATGTCTCACTCCCTCTCTGGAACAGACTGTCTGGTTAACTTGTGTGTGTGTATATGTAAATGTGTATACTTGAACGAACTTACTTAAAGGGATAGTTCACTTTGAAATTAATTTTTGGTATGTTTTAGCTTACCTCAAGGGCATCCAAGATGTAGGTGTCTTTGTTTCCACAGTAGTTTCAATTTTTATATTTTTAGGTCAAACCGTTCTTGTCTGTCAGTCATATAATGCAGGTCTATGGTCACCACCTCAAAGAGCATCACAGAGAAGTCCAAATTCACAGAAACCGAAGCGCCCGCGCCCTTAGATCACTTGGACGTGGCTGTGGTTACAAGAGGTAAAAACGATATAAATACTGTTCGTTTTCTCACACAAACCGCTCGTTTCGTGTCTTAGGCCATCAATGTGTACTTACATTTACAGGTCATTAAATCATGTTTAATTTGGACTTCTCTGTGCATGCTCTATGAGGTGGTGACCATAGACCTGCATTATATGACTGACAGACAAGAACGGTTTGACCTAAAAATATCACAATTGAAACTACTGCGGAAATAAAGACACCTACATCTTGGATGCCCTTGAGGTAAGCTAAAACATACCAAACAATTAATTTCAAAGTGAACTATCCCTTTAACAGTATACTTGATAAACATACTACAATTTCTAACAAAAAACAATATCAGTGTGTGTGTGTCTATCTTCTTAATCAGTCACAGTGCTGACAAATGAATGCCGGTAGCCCTGGAGGGCAGGCTTTGTGGGCCCAGAGACTGCATGGGGCATTACAGATGCGTCAGTGTCAGTGTTACATGACAGATCCCATGAGCCTTCGCAGCTGATCTGACTGACTTGCTCTTCTTTGTGATCATATCAGATGCTTTTTTTAAAAGACTGGCAGTCACACCTCTGTCTTTCTTTTCCACTGCCTAGGCATTCTGTAAAAATATTCAAATCAATCACTTCTATGATAGGGGACGGTTGTAACACTTTTGAAATTAGCAGGGGGAAACTGCATCACATGTTGCCTAAGAAACTACATTTTAATCTAATATAAGTCAAACTATTTTATCTGCAATAGTTTACATAGGCCTACTAGACAAAATATAGTCTTGGTCAAACATCACAATCATTTTTTTTCATTACATCAAAATATTTTTTTTCTCTATAAATTCAGAATGTGTAGGTTTCCAGATTTGACAGTATGTAAATACTGAAATGTTCACGATTCACGAGCTCTGACGTCACGTGTATAAGGTTGGAAAAACACAGGTTACAGCTAGGTTGACTGGAACGCGGCATAACTGTTTTAAATGGCAAAATAAATCAGTTATTAAAGGATTAGTTCACTTCAGAATTAAAATTTCCTGATAATTTACTCTCCCCCACGTCATTCAAGATGTGCATGTCTTTCTTTCTCCAGTCGAAAAGAAATGAAGGTTTTTGAGGGAATCATTGACTTCAATGGGGTTCAACAGTCCAAACGATCCAAACCGTGAATAAGAGTCTTATAGCCAAACCATCAGCCATTTTCTAAACAAAATTAACATTTAAATACTTTTTAGCCACAAATGCTCGTCTTGCACTAGGCTGTAATGCATTACGTAATCACGTTGAAAGGGTCACGTGTGTTTAGTGTACCAGAAATGAAGGATAGGGCGAAAAACTATCTTATTTTCTCCTCCAACTTCAAAATCTTCCGATATCGCGTTGTTTTACCTTTTTTTTTTTTTTTTTTTTTTTTTTGTAAATGGCGTTTGTCTTCACACGTTGGCTTTAAACACTAGGTCGGTTCTTCCGTCCGTAATTGCGTAACGTGTGAAGTCGTGGACGTGCAAGACAAGCATTTGTGGTTAAAAAGTATATTAATGTTTAATATAATGAGCGATGGTTTGTCTAGATAAGACTCTTATTCCTCGGCTGGGATCGTGTTTAGACTTTGAAGCTGCACTGAAAGAGTCACGCTATTATAATCTATAAGAAAATCGAATTATGAGAAAGAGTTTAGGCTCTCATGGCCATAAAATTTCATTAACGCTTACGGCTAGATTACAGATAATCCATCCACCGTGTTCATATAAATGATTAAATGTGATTCATTATGCTTTACCATCTCACATGGTGAGATGCAGTGAGATTGTGCTTTGAGATTTAAGCTCAGTGTTTGTTGCATCACATCTCTGCTGGAGTCTTTAATGGCATCCGCTCTTAAAAGCATCTGAAATCAGAGAGAAGAGCCACGACGACCCCGAGAGTGGCACGCATTACCAACCGCTGCACACATCAATATTACAGGAACTGTACAGGAACTGACTAATGACCCCGCGGGACAGTTTTGAACGAGCTGCTGTTTCTGTAGGATACGTTTACACCCGTGACATTATTCCTGTCATTTATTAAAACATAACAACTACTGTTGCATGTTGTTTATAAATTATAATGGCAATAAACTGAACAGACATTATGAATGTCCGGAAGTCAGTGTTGTTATTGTTGACTAAATCTAAAACGATGTAAAATAAAGTAAAGCTGAAATATATAGGCCTATTATGAAAAACTTAAAACCCTTAAATGGACATTTTAAATGTTGCATTGACAACTAACAAAAATAAAAATAAGTTGAAATATAAAAATAACAAACTAAAATGGAAATAAATGAAAGCTAAATAGAAATATATATTTTTTGTAACTAATAAACATGACAAAAGTAGCCTACAAATGACTAATACTTAAACTAAAAGCAAATATCATAAAATTAATTAAATAAAACTTTTACAACTAATTTAAATAAATTAAGCTGAAGAACTAAAATTAGGCCTACTAAAACTGAGCGTTACAGCAAAATAAAAGTATTTTGTAAAAATAAATGACAAAAGCACAAATGACATAAAGGCACATTTAAAATATGAACGCAGCTGAAATGAACACAGCTGAAATAAAACAAAAATGAAACTTAAAAACTTAAACGAAAAAAAATGTCTTTACGTCTAATTGAAATAAAATAAGTTGAACTAAAAAAAGTTTAAAAATGAATAAAACGATAACAGCAGATTACTGAAACTTAAACTAAAACCTTTCAAAATACATACATTAATACATTTAATAATAAAGCTGAAATAAAATCAAACTTAAAAACAAAAGTAATGTTGCATTGACAACTAGGCCTAATTGAAATAAAATAGGTTGAAGTAGCCTACTATGTCTAAAACTAAACTTGAAATAAAATTAAATATAAATATTATTTGACTTGCTCAAATTAAAATTAAAAAGCTATTTAAATATATATATGCATACTTTAATGGTAGACAAATAATAGTGAAATAGCAATCTGTCATCAGAGGTGTAAAGTACTTGAGTAATTTTACTTGATTACTGTACTTAAGTATTATTTTGGGGGATTTTTACTTTACTTGAGTACAATTAAAAATCAATACTTTTACTTTTACTTAATTACATTTTTTAAGAAAAAAAAAGTACTTTTTACTCCTTACAATTTAATTTACAGTCAAAAAGTACTTATTTTTTGGAGATTTGGAAATAGACTTCATTCTTCATTCAAGAGCACCCGTGGCCGTACCTAAGCGAATTCTTTACTTTTAGTAGTGTTAGTAAGGATTCATACAAGATGAAATGTGTCCTTTGTCTCCCGCTAAATAAGGAAATATCGGCCTTCAAAAGTTCGCCATCAAACCTAAGGAAGCATATTGAGTTAAAGGATTAGTTCACTTTTAAAACAAATTTTGCTGATAATTTACTCACCCCCATGTCATCCAAGATGTCCATGTCTTTCTTTCTTCAGTCGAAAAGAAATGAAGGTTTTTGATGAAAACATTCCAGGATTTTTCTCCATATAATGGACTTCAACAGGACCCAAACGGTTCAAGGTCCAAATGACAGTTTCAGTGCAGCTTCAAAGGGCTTTAAACGACACCAGACGATGAATAAGGGTCTTATCTAGACAAACCATCGGCATTTCACAAATAAATAAAAAAGTTTAAGTTTTATAAGCACAAATGCTGGCCTTGCTCTGTTCTGTGATGCGCGTTCGGGACTCACGTAATACGCAATTACGTTGAAAAGGTCACGCGTCGGCGGAAGTACCGAGTCAGTGTTTACGAATGTGAGGAAGGAGGACCATATACACATATTCAAATGTCTTTGTGTCAGTTTCTCGTTTAAATGCCCATTTCGTGTGCGTATCCTGGGTGTTTTAATATTAAAAAGGCTAAAAGAAAATTTTCGTCAGGACAGAAGCGTGACCTTTTCAACGTAATTGCGTATTACGTGAGTCACGAACGCGCATCACAGAACAGAGCAAGGTGAGCATTTGTGCTTATGAAACTTAAACTTTTTTATTTATTTTTGAAATGCCGATGGTTTGTCTAGATAAGACCCTTATTCATCGTCTGGTGTCGTTTAAAGCCCTTTGAAGCTGCACTGAAACTGTCATTTGGACCTTGAACCGTTTGGGTCCTGTTGAAGTCCATTATATGGAGAAAAATCCTGGAATGTTTTCATCAAAAACCTTCATTTCTTTTCCACTGAAGAAAGAAAGACATGGACATCTTGGATGACATGGGGGGAGTTTTCATGTTTCAAGTTTTTTGGAAGTTTTTTTTAAAAGTGAACTAATCCTTTAAGTTAAATGCAAGGTTTTACAACTTTGAGTAGTATGTTGCGTACTGGCATTAGATAGTAGTCTTAAAGTTTGATAACTAAATACAGTTCTAAAGCAGGATAACCTTGTATGTGGTTCAATCACTTTATGTTTTAAGAGATTAAAAGCTTAAATGGGAATCTCTAGTTTTCATTCTTGCTGTTACTTTTACTTCTTTAATACTCAAGTACAATTTTAATGTGGTACTTTTTTACTTTTACTCAAGTACGATTCTGGCCAGATACTTTTACTTGTAATTGAGTAAAAATTTCCCTGAGTACTTTTACTTCCACTTGAGTAACAATTTTGAGTACTTTATACACCTCTGGTCATCATTTCCTCATGTTATTTTGAGCAGTATGACTTTTGTTTTTCGAAGTTTAACCTCATGAATTTTATGGTAATTTTGTCTTTACAGCTCCTGATCTCTGTCTGCTTTCATCATAGAGCATCGTGAACATTCTGACATTCATGCAGGTTTGGATCAACACGAAGGGGAATTATTCCTCTAAAGCCACAGGGAAGGAGGGAGTGTTTTGCTCTCTGCTAGCGTTAGCATGTTTGTTGTGTTTTTAATGAGATTTCCCGGGATGTCGAGCTGCTGATTCCCTAATGTGGATCCGTTAATCTGATCTTCCTTCCCGGGTTTCCTGCCGCTCAGAGCATCAAAACACGAGGGACACAAATAATACTACAAACCACCTTCACATAATGTGGAAATATTCTCCTGAAACACGGCTGGATCTTTGACCCCGGAGAATATGAGTAGGCTACAAAACACGACCATGATCCGTACAAAAAACAAAACAATTCCACCTACTTAAAACCTTTTTTGTTCAAAATTAAAAACGTTTTTAAATGAGTCACTATCATAAATCCTTTTTCCAAAATGTAACTGTCATAATCTGATTCATATGGTAAGCCTATTCTTAATATTTTATAATCAGAAGGGATGGTTTTCGCGGGAATTTGCTTGCATAGGTCACTGGCGCGCGTGTGTGTGTGTGTGTGTGAGTAGCAGGGGTTGTTGTTACAGCGAGCGAGAAAGGTTGACATTGAGCTTAAAAAAAAATTGAGCGTGGTTACAGTATTTTGATGTGTTCAAATAATGATTCAGCTACAAATGATGTGTTTGATGTGGAAAACATGTGTTGCCATGACTTATTGATCATATAATTTTTTACTGTGTGGTAATCATATTATCTGCCAAATTATCATAGTTACTTCAATTAGCTTTACTACTCTGGTGCTACTAATGATAAGATCAAACCTCTAGCACTAAGTATTAAAGGCCATTTCATTATTATTATTCTCAGAACACAAGAAGCCATTCTTGTGTTCCATGCAACTTTTACATTTCTCCTTTTGTGTTCTGAAAAAGAATAAAGTTCACACAGCTTTATACAAACACCTGAGAGAAAATGACTGGTTCATTTATCCTGCTTCTTTTCACCTAGCAACCACATAGCAACACTCTAGCAACCCCCTGGCAACCACTCATGCGTCTTTTGAAATAGTTTCTTCAAACTCATACTAATACTCATCTATATCATGTTAATAAAAGCCATAAACGTGATTTGTAGTCCCAAGTTTGGGTAGAGTAACTGCAGGCTCCAGTGAGTTCACGCATAAATTTGAGATGCTCATGAATAATGCAGCGGCCGACACAGTGGGCGGAGTTACAGGCTTCCACACGGAAGAGAATCTTCAGAGTGAAACCCTTCCTCCGGGCCATGAAATATTCACCATCATCACCAAAACATGGACAAGCGCACCGCCACTCCCAAACCACAGTCAGCCGAACCTTTCATTCTCAAACTCTTTATAAAACTGTGCACAACAGGATCTGCTGCCTTCATAAATATAAGCAAATACACTGATCTGATATCATTTAATAGTGATAGGCAAGATAGGCAATTTTTTTTCCATGCACTGGTCAAACTTTTCAGAATTGTTTCAGAATAGTGGAAAGAAAACATCCATAGCGTTTATTTGATCTATTTGTGTCTGTAGATTTCTATTACAATACAAATCTTTACAGGTAGTGAGTTTGAGTCAGAAATCTCCACTTCAACTTTACAGTTTTATTCATGTCTATATTATGAAGGTTTGTTCATATTCATAGAAACATGGTGACAATGAATTTGTGACTCAATGAATCCCCTGAATCCCTATGAAAACAGAAATCCAGAAAAACCTTTATTTGTCAACAAAATGAAACAATAATTTTTATCCTGGCTTTCTCCAATGTTCAGATTTCAGCTCTGGAAATGTATGCATATTAGTGCATATTTAATTAGATTATGCATCATTTGCATACAAAAAATAAAAAAATTTTTGTTGTTGTTGTAATTCTCATTGTAATCAATAACTTGGGCAGTATGATGATATTAGTTACTTTTTTAACCTATTGAGCTTGCCTTAAGCTCCTGTGGATTATATCAGTGAGATGCACAGAAAACATGACCGTGTGCTTTATAAACGGAGCTGTTCTGTCATGTGTTTGGGACACAGCAGACGTTCCCCCCTCAAAGCCTGCTCCAGTTAAATCCCCAGAAAATAAAGATGAAAAACCAGTGTTTCTGTACATGTGTGTTTGTCAGCAATCAGTCAGTGTGTCATCTGACGGCTTCAGAGTAAACACACACACACACACACTGAAGAGATGCTGGACATCTGCCAATAATATACACTCAACACTTTCTCTCTCTCACACACACACACACACACACACACACACACTGAAGAGATGCTGGACATCTGCCACTACATTCAACACTTTCTCTCACACACACACACACACACACACACACACACACTCTCGCGCACGCACACTGCAGAGATGCTGGACATCTGCCACTACACTCAACATTTTCTCTCTCTCACAAACATACACACACACACACACCATGCTGAAAGATCTCCAGCGCTGAATGGTTGAATGTCCCACATGTCCTTGAGTTTAAGAGTAACCGGGTCAGACATTAACGAGTGGCACCAGCGACCCGTATAATTATAATGTTGCAGCTGCAATCATTTCCTCTGTTCTTTTAATCTGTAATCTAACATTTGATTTATTCTCATCTGTTCTAGTTCTGTCTGGTGATGCGTTAGTGACCTCACTCTTTCAGAGGTGAGTGTTGTTCAACGTCCCAGCAAACAAGTAATGAAAAGGTTTTTCAATAGGGCCTGGATTTTAAATGTTTTAGAAGCTTTTGTACGAACATTCCGATTTATCATTTTGCAAACATTATGAGAATGTTACTTTTGAAGGTTCTCTGAACATTCTGAAACAAGTAGCAACATTTAAAAAAAAAATCTTTCCATGAATGATGTATGAGTACTGTTTCTGCTGCCGTTTTGAGAACATTATTAAAGACCAGATAATGTTGAACGAACATTATATTTATGTTACTGTAAGAATGTTTGTTCATAACTTTGAGAGAACCTTGACAGAACGTTCTGGGATGGAACTAACATGCAGTGGATGTTAATGAAAAAGTAATAAAACACTGAATATGATCAACTCTCCAACAACTCTAAATCATGAAACAGCGATTATAATTTATTATTAAAATCTACAGTGATAGTAAACAGCAGAGAGCTGAACAATCAAACACAGTGACGTTTTTAACATATACAGCAGACTGATATCTTGTGCTATCTTGAGCTACTTCTGTATGTTTATTTGTTTTCATTTCAGACATAATTGTTCAAATTGAAAATTTCGTTAAATTAATTGGTTTATTTGAGGTATTTGATGCAATTCCAAGACAAATGTGCGATTACATGAGAAATATACTCTCATAAGGGTAAAAATGCCTAAATTATTAAATATTTGATACTGAAGCAATGAGGAATTAGTAATAGTTCCTTGATACATTTATGCATTTGACAGATGCAATTTACACTGCATTCAATCTATACATTTTATTCAGTTCATGCATTCCCTTACTGTCATCATTCTCTATTGCTTGAGCAATGTATTTTTCTGGTATAATGTAAGAAAGCTTTACCCCAGTGTACAGCCTGCTGTCATGTGCAAGATATCATATCACAAAAGCACATGGTGCAGATTATCATGTTATCAGGGTGGTGTAGACTAGTGATGGTAAGTGAAAGGCTTTAGGTTCAAACCTCTCCAGTGCATTGAGTAAAACAGCTCCATTACTCCAGGAAGAGTGTTATTCCTGAAGCTCAAATACTAGGGCATGTGTTCGATTCCCAGGGAATGCATGAACTGATCACGTGTACCTTGAATGCAATGCAATTCACTTTGGATAAAAGTGTCTGCCAAATGCATGAATGTAAATGAGTCCTATATTTCTCCTGTTATTCCTATTATTAGACAAAGATGTGTTTATCTGACCAGAAATATCAGTTTTCATATTAAGAATTTCCATCTGAGGAACTATACTTTGACATTCAATGCTTTAGAGAGCTTGAGCATTTAAAACAGCAGATGACAAAACTGCAGTGCACTTAGAATAAACAGAGCATTATCATGCATTGGTGTGGTAGTTATCATTCTTAGTGAGAATGTGCCTTAACAGTCCAACCACAACCATCAAGGTGCATGCAATAACTGCCACAGGTTTAGTAAATGATTGCAGAATTCAGGTGTTTGTTGCGTGTCTGTGCCGAGATCACCTGACAGTGGTTATATTTGGCTGCAGGGTTATATTCGGCACATGTGAGAGGAATGCTGGAAAAACAGCTTGATCTGTTCAAATAGCCTATCATCTCCTTCTCCTCTAATATCACCGTGTCCTCAGCGCATTTGAGTAAATGTCACTGTCACATCATGATCACACGCATCTCATCAATCCTGCTCTTCCTCCAGCTCAACCAACCAGAGTCCTGTTTCCATGGTGACAGGGGATGCAGCGCGGATACACACTCTCTGATGTAACGTGACAGATGTTGCGCGTTCCCAGATGTTCAAAACTCATCACCAGCGAATCATGACGTCAGTGGAGATACTGATTAGAGTCTGATCTCTGTGTGCCTTAAATAATGTTCTGGGTTCAATACAACTTAACCTACATGAGCGGCATCTGTGAGTCTGTGACGTTGTGTCGTTTTCATTCGCCCCTCAGTTTGTTAAAACAACCAGGAATGCGCTTGGAAGGTCTGTGAGACACTTGTACACTGTAAAAATGAATTTTGATGATTTGTTATCACAACTTTTTATATTTTGTCAAATCAACTTAGACAATTCATGTAGTTCAGATAACATAATATTTTGAGTTTCTATTTATTAAACCAATCTCCTTTGTTGTATTAACTCAAATTTTTAATTTCAATGAACTAAAAATTTTAAGGCAACCAGGTAACTTACTTTTTTAAGTTAATCCAATTTTTTTTTTTTTTACAGTCTATGTAAATTGCTTTGTGCAAACATTATGTTATTTTGATCTGTTGATCTGCATTTTTATGTTTAGGATGATTGTTCCTGAAGTTTGCTCTATGTAGACAGTACCCTTTTTAGTAGTCTTAAGCCATGTTTGCACCGCAGGAACTTTGCCCAGGAACTAGGGACTTTGGGGTGGTACTCTGTGTGTTTCCACGCAGACAGCAACAGGTCTGGGGGGCAAATTGTTCCGGGTAATTTCGTTAGAAACGCAGCTCAAGTCACATAGTAGAGGCTATAGACTGCGGTCTTTAGCGCCCTTGTTAGTGCACCCGCCTCCCATGCCGGAGACGCTAGTATAAATCTCGGTTAGAGTGGGTTGTTTGAATTGGTGCCATGACCCGGATGGTAGTGAGGTTTAGGGTGGAGAGTGTTACGGAGGCAATCTAGTAAGAGCTGTGTGGGTAAACCTCACTCCCCTGATCTCCTGAAACTTCACTCCTCCTATGCCGGAGACTCTGGTGTGAATCCAGCTTGGAGAGAGGCAAGTAGGACCGGAGAGGTTATATTTGGTGCCGTAACCCAGGTGGGAGTGAGGTTTAGGGGGGGAGTGTAACGGAGGCAAGCTAGTAAGAGTTGTGTGGCTAAACCTCACTCCCCTGATTTCCTGAAACCTCACTACTCCTATACCGGTTTAAATTCCGCTCGGAGGGGGGCGATTTGGTCCGGAGGGGTTACATTTGGTGCCGTAACCCAGATGAGACTGAATTTAAGTTTATGGGGGTGAGTGTAAACCTCACTCCCTTGTCCTCAAGAGGTAGGCTGGCGATTGACGCTAGAGACTGCGGCCTTGTTAGTGCACTTAGCGTCCTTGTTAGTGCACCCCCCTCCTATGCCGGAAACACTGGTTCAAATCCTGCACGGAGAGAGGCTAGGAACAGTGAGGTTATATTTGGTGCCGTGACCCCAGATGGGAGTGAGGTTTAAGGGGGTGAGTGTAACGGAGCCAAGCTAGTATAGAGTTGTT
>JAULUF010000028.1:29175000-29337500 GCA_031834385.1 Semotilus atromaculatus
CAGGGTGTGGTTGCTAGGGTGTTCTCTGTAGTTGTCAGGGCATATTATAAGGTTTGCTATGATATTCTGAATGCCTGTTAGTGTGTTGCTGTGTGATTTCTAGGATGTTTTGGGGTGACCACTAGGGGGTTGCTAAGCTGTTTTGGTGGTTGCTAGGGGGTTGCTAAGCTGTCGCCAGGGGGTTCTGAGTGTTTGGCAGGGTGTTGCTATGCGATTCCATGGGTGTTCTTGGACTGGGGAATTTGTTTGTGTACATGTGTATATAATTTTAGTGTCTCTTTTGCTCAGACACTTTGCTCCATTATCAGAGGTAATGGAGCTTATCCTGTGGTATCCTGTGCCAGAAGGAAATGGAGGGTAATGGATGTGACTTTGCCCCATTTTGATTAAATGGGAATCAGCAAAGAGCCATATATGTCAAAATTATCCTCTCTTACCAGCTGATATGTCAGTTGTCACCTAGAGTTATTTGCCAGATCATAAAGTTTGCATTTACCGCTACTGAGATAATTTTCCAGTAAGGCTGATGAAACACTTGTTATGAATTGATGTTCAGGCAGGTTACATACAATATTTCCAAGATATTTCAATGACAAAATGATTAATCTCATATAAACAGATAACTGTGGAGCTGCATATGTCATAAATTGTGCAATACTGTGTTTGTTTTCCTTTGGGAGAATCCAGGACCGGTCCACACAGAACGCATTTTTTGCTGTTAAAAATGTGAGACGGTCTAAAGACACGTTTTTTAAAAGTTTAACTTATTTTAACTTGACGGGAGTGAGGTCTACCCACACAGCTCTTGTAGCTGGCCTCGGTTACACTGCACAGTCACTTGTGTCTACCAGCGCAGATTATCTATATGTTCACCTGTCAAAAAGCCTCCAACATGCATTTGAAATCAACCATGTCTTTTATAGCTGCCATTATCAGCCGTGTGACTGATAAGGCCTGAAACTAAATGGGCGCACCTTGATGAATGATGAATGAGGAGACGCAGCAATGCAACAGTCTGTAGTGGTTTGGACAGAACAAAACTTGATATGTGAGAAACCCCATTTATGATTCCCGCAGCGCATCGTACATTGCCTCAAGCTGTCCAAACAGACTTCTGGGGTGTATTCCCATGTCAAAGTGTACACCGGGCCGGACAAAAGGCGAGCTTCGGCTATTCCAAAGATCCGATTTCGATAAAAACAATGACTGCCTCTTTTCCCTTTTGTTTTGTCATGGCATATCAATCAAGTGCAGCTTCGCTGCTTCTCCTGACGATGTGCCGTCTGTTACAAACTCTGAATTATTAAGCAACACGGCAGCTCATCTTTCACAGCCAACAAATTCATTCATCCAAGCCAAGACTCAAAAATAGGGCCAAACAGGGCGAACATTCCCTAAAAACACTCTGCTTTCAAGAAAGAAAGAAGAAAATGTGGTGCTTGTCCATGCTCAGTGTTGTGGATGGTTGCCAGGGCATTGCTATTCAGTTGCATATGTATATTGTGGTGTAATAGTGTGTTGTCATTCAGTTGCTAGGGTGTTTTGGATGGTTGCCAGGGTGTTGCTATGCAGTTGCATATGTATTTTGTGATTTAATAGTGTTGTCATTCACTGGGGTGTTTTGGATGGTTGCCAGGGTGTTGCTATGCAGTTGCATATGTATTTTGTGGGTTACATAGTGTGTTGTCATTCAGTTACTAGGGTGTTGTGGCTGGTTGCCAGGGCGTTGCTATGCAGTTGCATGCGTGTTCTGAAGATCAATTGTGTGTTGCCATTCAATTTCTAGGGTGTTGTGGATGGTTGCAAGGGTGTTGCTATGCAGTTGCATATGTATTTTGCGGGTTACATAGTGTGTTTTCATTCAGTTGCCGGGGTGTTTTGGATTGAAGAAAGAAGAAAATGTGGTGCTTGTCCATGCTCAGTGTTGTGGATGGTTGTCAGGGCATTGCTATTCAGTTGCATATGTATATTGTGGTGTAATAGTGTGTTGTCATTCAGTTGCTAGGGTGTTTTGGATGGTTGCCAGGGTGTTGCTATGCAGTTGCATATGTATTTTGTGATTTAATAGTGTTGTAATTCACTTGCTGGGGTGTTTTGGATTGTTGCCAGGGTGTTGCTATGCAGTTTCATATGTATTTTGTGATTTAATAGTGTTGTCATTCACTGGGGTGTTTTGGATTGTTGCCAGGGTGTTGCAGTTGCATTTGTATTCTGTGGGTTACATAGTGTGTTGTCATTTAGTTGCCGGGGTGTTTTGAATTGTTGCCAGGGTGTTGCTATGCAGTTTCACATGTATTTTGTGATTTAATAGTGTTGTCATTCACTGGGGTGTTGTGTATTGTTGCCAGGGTTTTGTGGATGGTTGCCAGGGCATTGCTATGCAGTTGCATGTGGGTTCTGAGTGGTTAATAGTGCGTTGTTATGCAGTTGCTAAGGTGTTCTGAGAGGTCGCTTGTCCAAATGAAAAGACTCATTAATATAGGTCTCTCAATGTGCTAAAAGAGTTACAGTATATCAATGATGTAAATGCATGGTCACCCTCATCACAGTGTATTTCAGTGCTTACATAAGAAGGCTGAGGTGTGTGTGAATGTGTGTGTATCTCTTCGTCTCTTCATGGCATCCGTCCAGCATGAGTCAACGAGTCTTGGCTGTGTTATCAAAGCTCAACATTGTTGTCTTTAACACTCCCTCGGAGAACGCTGATGACCATATTCAGGAGCTTTATGTGTGACTGCCATCTAGTGTGTGTAGTGTGTAGCCAGGTTACATGAGCTTTGGCTTTGAACACATTTCACATTTTATGCACTTTTATTTAAAGTGAATTGCATTCAAGGTGTACATTTAGTCAGTTCATGCATTCTCTGGGAGTCAAAATCATGAGCTTGGTGCCATGCTCTACTGTTTGAGCTACAGGAATGAACAAATACACCTTGTTTTCAACCAAAAACAACAACAAAACACTGAGAGACTAATATTTTCAGTGAAGACCAGGGGTCAAATTTGAAGGTCATTTAGTTTTCTGAAGACAAGAGTTCTCCACATTTCCAAAGGCTTTAGAAAATGAAGAGGATTCAGCCTCGAACTATAGGACGCAGAAAAAACAATGGTGTTTGTTTTTCTACGCAAAAGTGGTTATTTCAAGACAATATCTATTCTCATTCATAAGCAACAATCATAAGTGAGTCATGAATCCAGCGAGGGCACTTCTCATCTTGTGGCTGTTGATTCCTCATGAAAACTTTTCATGTTCTTATACAATACAGACAAAACATAGAGGATATCCTTTCCCTTTAAGGTTGAGTCATCACTGAAACAGAACAATACATCCACACAGAGCAAACGTGAGCTGATGTGAACTTCTGCTACTGATTCATTGTCATATTAGTGCTGTCAAATCGATTAATCGCATCTAACGTACAAGTTTGTAAATATAAAATATATACACACACACACACATATATATATATATTTACAAACATTTATGTTAGATGTGATTAATCGCGATTAATCGATTTGACAGCACTATTTTTTTTTTATACCATGAACCAGAACAATACAATGAGACATAATCATAAAGTAAAACAAATACAAAGTAAATAGGCTAAAGTAAAATTAAATAAGAACAGTGCCAGAGGACAAGAAAAATAAATATTGCAAACAACAGAAAAAGGGTGCTATACAACATCATCTGCTTACAATGCTATAAGCTCTAATTGGCTTTTTACCTGTGCAATTAAAACAGAACAATGAAGCTTAAAATGATTTTTAAAGCAAGAAAAGTTAGGTTTGGATTTTGTGAATGTGAAACTTCCCCATTAATATTAACAATTGTATGAAGAATGCCTTGTCTTTTTCAATCCCATGATCATTATATTTGCAGCACTAATTTTAACATATTCATAGTTTTCACGTGACGTCACACCCTTAACATGGGCTAAAGGATGGTTGCGTCCGAAATCGCGTTCTTCCCTACTATATAGTAGCCATAAAACAGTATTAGACAAAAGGGCTGCGTCCAAAATCACACAGGGGTGAGTGGGACACAAACTAACACAGGGCTATAGTTACACACTTGTTTTAAATACGTCCACACATGCCAGCATGAAGAAACTTAGTGTATTTACTAGATGCCACATACAGGTGAAACTCGAAAATTAGAATATCGTGCAAAAGTTATAATTTTGATGATTATGGCTTACAGCTTATGAAATCCCCAAATTCAAAATCTCAGAAAATTTGAATATTACAGGAAATCAATTTAAAAAAAGGATTTTAAATACAGAAATGTCAGCCCTCTGCAAAGTATAATCATGCATATGTATATAGTTATATATACTAAATATATTAGTTTCACCTTTTAATTTGAATTACTGAAATACATGAACTTTTGCACGATATTCAAATTTTTACACCAAAATTTAAACATCTTTGTATATATCACTGAAAATGTATTTAACCATATAGCAAAAGTAAATTTACTTACTTTTCATCTCTGTTTTTTGTGTTTAAGTCTGATAGTATTTTAATCTCCAATCTGTTATTTAACAGTTGAGTTTTTTAAATGCTGATCTAACAGCAGAAGACACGAGCAGGGTTTAAAGCCCATGTGCAGGCGGGGCATGTTGTCACACTGCGTTACAATGAGCCCCTATTAGAACTATACTATTCTATTCTATACTTTTATGAATTCTATTGAGAAACCTTGAGAAAATAAAGACTGAGAGTCAATCTTCAGAAATTATTCATTATTATTATGTTTTGAACTATGATGTGTTTTGCAGTGTGTTTGCAAAACTCAAAAATGACTTTATTTAAAAAATTTAAAAAAAATCATTATTTGATATGATTTTTTTAAAAATAATGCATACTATGTACAGGCAAGAGAAAACCATAATGAAAACCATTTAGCGTGTTGTGTTCATATTCTGGGCTCATCTTCTTGCCTATATTTACTGAATTTGATTGTTTAATGTGAGTTTTAGTATAAGGTATTTTTTTTACATTAAGCGTTGTAGAACATTCTAGCTGTTTTTAGTGGTTTAAATACTGCAGCAGGTTCTGTATATATATAGCACAAGCGCCCCAAACTCGATTTAACGATTTATTAATTACAAAACAATTTACTCATGAACCCGGGCTAAATGAATAAACACTGTTACTGCATACTCAGATACTAAATACAGACATTAAGACAATAGATTTAAGAATACTAAAAGAGGAGGGGATTGTAAATCCACTCTTCATGTCAGTTTCTTAATTATTATTATTATTATTTTATTTGTAGAAAAAAGACAAAAGGGACAATACATATTAATGAACATTTTTCACAAATGTAAATATGCCAGATTATAGCCATAGGCTAATTTCCATCTGCAGACCCCCAAGCAGGTAGATGTTACACATAAATAAACAAATACGATACAGACACACTATGCACAGGCTATATACAGAGAAGCAAGGACAATAACAGTGATAACAACATACACGCCCAAATTACACTGACCCCTTTTACACAACCCATGCTATACTAACTCCTATTACACAACCCATATCACACTGATAATTCTATCCCCTTTATTTTTGTAAAACACTAACTCTATTTTACATCTGATATATATACTAATGATTATGCTCACATATTTGTGTGTCCCTCAACCATACTTTTAAACGACTCCTAAAAATAGGAAAACTTGTGCTTTCCCTCACTGACTGAGGAATACTATTCCAGGAGCTCACCCCCTGATATGATAGAGCGTTCTGTGAAAAGGCGGTCTGCCTAAACGCCAAGTCACAGTCACCTCTCATAGTGGCTCTAGTCACTCGAGACCCGACAGCACTGATAGACTTTTGTTTAATAAAATCACTCAATGGTGGAGGTGCCAGACCATGTATAACTTTATAGATTAGACAGACTGATTTAAATAATTTGAAATTCGCAAAATTTAAAAACTTATATTTATCTAGAATATTACAATGATGATATGATGACGGTTTCTTATCTAATATTTTCAATGCTCTTTTGTAGCATACTTCAATTGGCCCAATAGCAGCATAACTCGTATAAGACCAACTTGTGATACAGTACTCAATATGAGCCAGTATCATAGAGTGCAAGAACGTAATCGCTGCTGTATCCGTTAATGATGTACGAATCTGTTTAAAGTTCCGTAAATTAACATTTACAGTTTTCACAACTTTTTTGACATGTTTTTTAAAAGATAATTTCGAGTCTATCAGAACTCCCAGATACCTAAATTCCTCAACATTAGTTAATTCTTGTCCACCCAAGCAAACTTTTACTGTGGCCACAGTTGTTTTAGGTTTACTAAAAAACATTGATACAGTCTTTTTAACATATAGGGCCCTATCTTGCACTCAGCGCACGATCTGAAACGCAAGTGTCAAAGCGCAAAGCGCAAGTAACTTTGTGGGCGGATCCCGGCGCTGTTGCTATTTTCCCGGCGGGATAAATGCCTCTTGCGCCTGGCGCAAATCTAAAAGGGGTTGGTCTGAAGTAGCTTCATTATTCATAGGTGTGGTTTGGGCGTAACGTGAAATAAACCAATCACAGCGTCAGATCACATCCCCTTTAAGAGCATGATGAGCGAGGTGCGCTTGTTCCATGGCGCAATACTATTATAACGGCGCATTTACCAGGAGCGCCTCAGAATCGGTTTACAGCCGAGGAGATCGGTGTTCTCATCAGGGCCGTAAAAGAAAGAGAAGTGGCATTGGAGATGGGACAAACCCACCAAAATTAGCTTCGGTTATACATGCATATTATAATTTGGGTAAATATGTAGGCCTAAGCTTTATGCCTATTTTTCCGATCGTCATGCATGGACACAACATAATACTGTGAAGCTGCTTTGATACAATCTCTATTGTGAAAAGCACTATATAAATATACTTGACTTGACTGGACAACAATGATTTCCCTCGTGTTTTAATATTTTTCCTTATAATAATGTATAATTTGCAAAAAGGAAAATGCATCTGTGTAGATGAGAGAATCATCTACAGTGTATTCGCGTTGTTCACACTCTGTATTATGACCAAGCACGCGCGCTAAAAATAGCATCTGAATGTACGCGCAACGCGCCAATGACTTTAGACTAGTTTTTTTCTGGTCAGTGACGCAATTGTTTTCTGGAACTGCAAAATAGCATGAGGGAAAGTTTGCGCCGGAACACGCCTCCTCTTTGCGCTGAACCGCCCCGGGGAGCGCAAGTGTATTTCTTAGTTAACCGACGTGTGTCTGTGGAGGGAAAAGTCCGCTTTGCGCGGGTGCAAAATAGGAATGATACATGCGTCAGTGTACAAAGTCAATTGCGCTGAGTGCAAGATAGGGCCCTAAGACACAAGCATGAATCATTCAGCCATTTTTGCAGATCATTTAAAGCAAATGAAAGCTGATGGGCTGCATCATCAGCACTTTTGGCATGTGTAAAAATTACCGTATCATCAGCATACATAATCGTGTCGACATTTTTGCATACATTGGGCAAACTATTCACATACAGTGAAAATAACAGAGGTCCCAAGATTGATCCCTGAGGAACACCCTGTGTATATTGAAGATAGGGTGACTTACAATTCTTTATTTGCACACATTGTTTTCTATCCGATAAATAAGACTGTATCCATTTAACTGTTTGATTACTAAAGCCAAATGTTAACAGTCTAGACAAAAGCTTAAAGTGATTCACAGTATCAAACGCACGCTTAAAATCAACAAAAACAGCAGCAACATAACTGTTTTTATCTAAATAAAACTTAACCTTCTCGACAAAAACACAAACAGCCGTTTCAGTCGAGTGAAGAGATCGAAATCCAAATTGCATAGGATGCAGACCCGGATTGGAATTATTAAGATGTACAATGATAGAATTGGCGACCCACTTCTCTGCTATCTTAGAAAAGATAGGAAGTATGCTAATAGGTCGATAATTAGCAGGGTCTAATTTATCACCCGATTTATATATTGGTATGACATTTGCAACCTTCCAACTCAAGGGGACGACTGCCTGCGTAATTGACAAATTAATAAGATGGGTCACAGGCACCAAAATACAAGATTTAAAAAGCTTCAGAAGATTAGTATCAAATCCAAACACATCCCTTGTTTTAGAATTTTTTAATTTAGAGATTATGTTATGTACTTCATTTTCTGTAATTATTTGAATATTAAACTTAGAATTTAGAGTTACGGCATCCATATAAAGGTCAGTGTGGACAATATTTTGTTGAGAATCACAAGAGCTAGAAAACAATTGAGCGATCTCCTCAATGGTATTTTGAAAATAATCATTTAATTTAGTTGCTAGGTTGAGAGGCTCTGATACCAATTCATTAGCAAATTTGAGTTCAAAGTCTTTATCAGCAATATGCTTACTTTTACCAAGGAGTTTGTTAATATTTTCCCAAATCAACTTACAATTTCCTTTGGCACCATTAATTACAGACATGAAGAAATTAGCTTTTGCCATTCTCAAAGTTTGTGTGACTTTATTTCTTGCAGATACAAAATGTAATCGATCAGTAGTTAATCCAGATTGTAGTGATTTTTTAAGTAATTTATCTCTGAGTGTCATAAGCTGTTTACACTCACTATTGATCCAAGGCAAGGAATAAACTCGTTTTTTTAAATGACCCACTTTCTGAAATTGAGACAGAACCTTTTTAATAGAAGAATATATTAAATCACAACATTGATTAGTGTCATCACATAATACTATACTAGACCAATCAAAAGTATTTAGAGCTGCAATTAAACATTGTTCTTGGCTCTGTGGAATATACGTTTGTTTTATATTAATGTTTTTACTGACACTTCTCAATCGTTTTTTAGTCAGCTTTCTAGAAAAGAATGTGGCATTGTGGTCAGACAAGCCAGTCAGGAAATTGTACGTTTTTATTATTCTATCTGGTTTGTTAGAGAACACCAGGTCTATCAAAGTTTTAGAACGATTTGTTATTCTAGTGGGATCACTGATCATTTGTGTTAATCCAAAATTATCTGTAATTTCTTTCAGTTTCTTTCTGTCACTTTTGTTGTCCCAATTTACATTTAAGTCTCCCATTAGTATAACCTCATTATTAAAGTCACAACAACTCAGAAGTGCTTTAAATTGATCATAAAAATCTACTTTTGCTGACGGCGGACGATAAAGACATAGAATAGTAAATGACATTTCTGTTGAAAGTGACACTTTAACTCCAACACATTCAATTGATATTTCATTAGGCCAAATTATTTGTGTACATTTTAAAGAGTCCTTCATATACATTAACACCCCTCCTCCCTTCCCTTGATGCCTATCCTTTCTAAAGACATTGTAGCCCTGTAATGATACCACTGCTTGTGGGGCAGAGGGTTTAAGCCAAGTTTCTGAAAGTCCTAAGAAATCCACATTTGAGTTAAAGAGAAGATGCTCTAATTGTTCCCTCTTAGGGGCCATACTGCGTATATTCAGATGGCCACCTAAGAGCCCTTTATTTTTACACTGTGGATCCCATATAGTCCTGGCTTGATTAAGAGTCTGAAATAACTTACATGATCGATGTTTTTTAAATACCGGGTTCCTTTGTGTGATACGTTGTGAAGACATACTGGACTTAGTTGTAACAGAATCCTGTAGTGGAGGTATTAGCCCAGATAGCTGCTGTAACCCAGGTAGCAGAGGTGGTAATAGCCCAGGAGGCTGCTGTAACCCAGGTAACGGAGATTGAATTAGCCCGGAAAACTGCTGTAATCCAGGTAGCAGTGATGGTATTAGCCCAGGTAGCTGCTGTAGCCCAGGTAGCAGTGATGGTATTAGCCCAGGTAGCTGCTGTAGCCCAGGTAGCAGTGATGGTATTAGCCCAGGTGGCTGCTGTAGCCCAGGTAGCAGTGATGGTATTAGCCCAGGTGGCTGCTGTAGCCCAGGTAGCGGAGATTGAATTAGCCCGGAGAACTGCTCTAATCCAGGTAGCAGTGATGGTATTTGCACAGGTAGCTGCTGTAACCCAGGTAGCAGAGGTTGAATTTGCCCAGGGAAGTGCTGTAACCCAGGTAGCAATGGTAGCAATGGTGGTATTAGCCCAGGTAGCTGCTGCAACCCAGGTAGAAAAGAAGGTATTAGCCCAGGTATCTGCTGTAACCCAGGGAGCTGGTGTAATCCAGGTAGCTGTGATGGTGTTAGCACAAAGAACTGCTGTAGCCCAGGTAGCAAAGGTGGTGTTAGCCAAGAAAACAGCTGTAGTTGTGACACAGGACTTAAACCAGGACCAGGATTTTGCTCAACATCACCAGCCAGAAGTAGTATCATCAGAAGATTCACAACCCCAGGGAATGATCTAGATGCTGTTTGATCAAGTTTACCTGGGGGCGGTCTAGCATGTCCACAATCCAGGATTCTTGCATACAAAAGATGTTGGCTCCTCTTTGCTGGATAGAGAGTTAAGTTATCCATTTTCCTTGGACATGTTAAACTCAAGAGGAGGTAAAAGGACAGGAGAAGACCAGACAAACATAGCAAAATCCAAGGGTTTTTGATGTACTTTTGTGGCAAACAAACAGGACCTGCCAAACCATGTGGCTGCACCCTAAAAGGATTTAATGCTGATTAATGTACCAAACAACCAGTCTTTGTCCTGAACAATGGCGTGCCAGATGATGTCTTTAAACCTTGTTGGGGGATTTTACATTCATGCCACACATGATGCACTTAAAGTCAGTGGTTTCCGTTACAGTAATGATAATGTTAATCTCACTTCAATGCATTGTTCACCTCAAACCTCAGACAAAGTGACGTTGACTGCATGCATGCAAAAGGAATTGTTGGCATCATCTGAAGCTCTGGCCAGAATTGGTGCATTCAAACAAACATGTGCATTTAGACAAATAGTTCACACTTTAAAGTGCTTCTTATTAGAATAAATCAATGTGAAGTGTCTGAAGAGCACGTGATATACCTAGTTAAGTTAAACTGGACAACTACTAAAGCAAATGTGCAAATACATCGAGAGTCACTGTGGCTTTAAGGCTTGATTTTTCAGAAAGATCACCAACATGAAACTCGTCATAGCACTTCAAAAAGTCATTTTTGAGGTTTGTGGTGGATGATGCATCTGAAAAAGGAAATAACACTTTTCATCGCACTCTAATACAAACACTTTATAACAGAAGTGAACTTTTTTTTGTATAATTCGTTTTTTTTTTATATAAATAAAAAACAAGCCTTCACACATTAAGCAGAAGTGACAGACACGCACAATAGCCACAGACATCATGTGTTATAGTCTGCGGGTTAGTGATGCAGTTAGACATTAGAAACCGATCGCCTGGCCTGACAAGAACGGCAGATAAATATTTCCCCAAGAAAACATAACTGAATAATGCAGAGAGGGGGCGGGGTCTGAGTGCCTGACGTCATCACTTCCTGCTCGCGCAGGTATCTCGGTATCGGACACACCTGAAGCTCCGGATCTGCCGCAGTTTTACTTGGAATCCACGACACATTTCTACCGAAACTCTGGTTTAAACGACGCTTTTATATCTGGCCGATGAGGAATTACACCGTGTTTGGAGGAGACGAACTCTTATAGTGCTGTTTAATAGGTGAGAAGTTGATATGTTTAATGTTTAAAATGTTTAACTGACTAGCACAAAAACCAAATATGTGTTGCGTTTTCCCTCAGGCGGCCTGTAATGTTTATGTTTCATTAAACCAGATATATTCAACATTACTGTATAAGAATTGTGAGTGTTTTAAGTTATCGATAGGCTATAGTTTTCACGTTTTTAAAGGTGATAATGTCTGATTAATGGCATGTTTAAAGTATTTCTAGACTTAGTCCGATGGTTATGAGAATGTATTGTACGGTAGCCTATATTAATACGTTTCGTAATCTTCTCAGATTGATTTGGAGTCATATAGGTTGAATTTGGGTAAACTGGGCCACAGTCAGTGATCTCAATGTCATAACATTAGCCAAGTTTACCTAAATTCACCGGATGTGTGTGTAAAGATACTGTAGAGTTGTTGTCAGGAGGAGATTGACTCCTTTTATATGGATTCTGTCTTATTCAATAGTTGACTTAAATATATAAACAATACATCTAACAATACAGTGCTGTAGTGAGTAGGGAAAAACATAATAATGTAGCATAATAGATATTTTCGAAATATTATTTTGCACGTGAAAATATATAGATGCCTTAAAAATTGTGGGTTTGCTTGTAAGATGATCATATTTGGGGGTCTGTGGACATTTAAAAGCTTGAAACCCCCAGTTATAATATAATATATATTTTATTGGAGAATGACTCGTTGATTCTTTATGGATTTAGTCATTCAACTAGCTGTATATAATATAAATATTTGGAAGTTTTAACGTTTAAAGTTCTCTTTCTGCTCAGATTGGTTTTGAATCATTTATAAAAGGATTTGACTGGATATTTTGTTATTTTGGACATTGACTCATTGATTCTTTATGGATTTAGTCATTCAACTAGCTGTATATAATATAAATATTTGGAAGTTTTAACGTTTAAAGTTCTCTCTTTCTTCTCAGATTTGTTTTGAATCATTTATAAAAGGATTTGACTGGATATTTTGTTATTTTGGACATTGACTCATTGATTCTTTATGGATTTAGTCATTCAACTAGCTATATATAATATAAATATTTGGAAGTTTTAACGTTTAAAGTTCTCTCTTTCTTCTCAGATTTGTTTTGAATCATTTATAAAAGGATTTGACTGGATATTTTGTTCTTTTGGAGAATGACTCCTTATTGATTCTTTATGGATTTAGTCATTCAACTTTGGAAGTTTTAACATTTAAAGTTCTCTTTCTGCTCAGATTTGTTTTGAATCATTTATAAAAGGATTTGACTGGATATTTTGTTCTTTTGGAGAATGACTCCTTTTTGATTCTTTATGGATTTAGTCATTCAACTAGCTATATATAATATAAATATTTGGAAGTTTTAACGTTTAAAGTTCTCTCTTTTTGTTCAGATTTGTTTTGAATCATTTCAAAGGAGGTTTTCTTCTCTCGGAGAATGACTCCGGCTCGGCTCTGGTTCTTCTGGACCGCGGTGGTTCTGCACATCTGTCTCCATGTGTCTCCATCAGAGGCTCAGGATGAAGGGAAACCCTGTATGGAAAGATTCAGTAATGGCAAAGAGGATTTCGTGTTGAACACGGATGAATCTGTGAAGGAAGGAGCCACATTCCTGAGTTCTCCTCAAGTGACTCGGTCTGAAGACTGTGTCCGGGCTTGCTGTAATGATCCAAACTGCAACCTGGCTCTGATGGAGCACGGACAAGATCCCAAAAGCATCACCTCGTGCTTTATGTTCAACTGTCTGTACAAACAGACCAAAGTCTGCCGCTTTGTGAGGAAGAAGGGCTTCAGCAACTACCTTCTGAAGTCTGTTTTTAAAGATTACCTTGAGCAAAAGGTTTCAGGTAAGAGGAAATCATCTTACAAGTATGTGGAGGTATTAAGAAGACAGTTCAGTAGTAAATACTGGATTTCTGTATATAGTTGACGTCTGATTTTGATATTTATTTTTAAAGATTACATTGAGCAACAGGTGCCAGGTAAGGAAAATCATCTTAGACGTGTCTAGAAATTTCTTGTAGATATCTAGTGTTTCTTGTTTTTTTTTTTTTTACAGTTCAGTAATAAATTAGTATTCAGGATTTTTATATGTAGTGTTTTAAAACTTACTCCTTGAAATACTGATGCATGTCCAGACCTGCTGAGATCCTCAGAAGTATGTCATTGTTTCATATTTTAGCCGGCTGTAATAACCAGGGGCGGAGGATTTTTTGATAACAGTCATATTGAGGACCAAATTAAGTGCAGGTTTCTGTGTTGACTGTCGAGACATACTAAAAATGTATTATTTAATGCTCTTTAAATAGACAATAGCGTTTAATTTACATCACTTGACAAACAATTTTTCATCACTGTTTTTCTGGGAGAGAAAGACTAAATTAAATGCACACTTATAATAAATCTTATATCACGATATGAACAATTGTATTTCTTGACTGATATATCTCACGATATAGTTATTTAGTGGTTTAAATAAAGTTTTTTTGATATAAAAATGTAATTGAAATCTCATAAATCTCATTACCGATTTCAAAATCACATAAACTAATACTAGCCTAACTAACAAAAGTAAAAAAAAAAACACAATCTCACTAAAGATAAGTATAAAGTATAAACAATCAGTGATAAAATAGGAGCTAAGAAAATAATTACAAGCATTCGGACAAAAAATACAAAGACACAAATGAAATAGACCTACCTGAAAAACTTTATAGAACAAATAGAACAAAGAAGTTTATTAGGCTGCTGTCACTTTAAGAGCGAACGCACTGATCCAATATACTCATACACATGTGCTTTCTTTCGCCACTATTTACATTCACTTAAGACACACGACTGTGTTAATGGGGATACTCGCAAGGTGGGCATTTTGACTTAAGTGTGTGTTTGCCTAAAAATCTAGGTGCTGTAGTACTCGCACGCTGTATGAGCAACGGGTTCATATGCATGCGTTTCAGGTGTGTGCGCTCAAAAAAAGTCTCTCAGTCATATACCAAAATTAGTCCTTTTTCGCTGCTTATTGCACTTAAACAGTTTAAAAAGGCTTGAAACGCACTCAAACGAAAAGCTCTCGAGACGGCACAGAACGGCAACGCCACGTCAACAACCACGAGAGATGATCATCCAAAATCTCTATTGGTTGACAAATTTCTACCGGTATATCGCCCACCCCTATGCACACTTGTTTTCTCATATTTTTGGAGTACAGCAGCATATACAGAAATTGACTAAAATTTTGATCTTGATTTCATAGTCTTGATGATCTGAATGCAAACCTGCTGTAGTGTTCCTGCGCTCCATGTTCAACCGTATAGAATCACATCTTGTTTAGTATCAATATATTTTAGTCTCTAAACTTTAATTTCCTCTGCATGTCTGAGACTTAAATCACACTTTATTAGTTCTCTATCATCTGATCTTCAGTATACAAGATCAAGCTTGCGTTCTCGCTATCATTCTTGGCATCTTATGCAGTTCCCATGGTTGGGTTTTCATGTTGCATAATGTTTCATGGCAGGAGTTTTTGATTTCTTGCAGACGTGGAGGACAAACCTCCGGTTGCAGTTTCCGGGCCGGACAGAGTCGTCCAGCCACATGATGACGTGACGTTGAACGGCATTGAGAGCAAAGACGATAAAATAATCGTGAAGTACGAGTGGGTGCAGGTGTCTGGAGACTCGTCGGCTGTTATGGCGGTGCGTGCGCTGTTATTTATTGCTATTATTCATTATTGGAATATATATATAAAAAAATAAAAAATGCATCGGATTAGTTTTTTAGACAGCTATAAATTCTGCCAATGCATCTGTTTTTTATTTAGATATTTAATTAATGTACAATCTCTTTTTTTTTTTCAGAAAGGGCATTTTAAGGATGCCGTGACCGTCTCCAATCTTTTTCCCGGGATGTATAAGTTCAGACTCACGGTCACAGATGACGCAGGACAGACGGGCTGGACCGAGGTCTCGGTTCTGGTGCTGACCCCAGAACAGTCCCTCCGTGAGTACATGAGAACGCTACAGGAGTTGTGTGATTACTTCATTTATTTATGTGCTTTTTTAACTGCAGGTGGAATTTTTCTGCTGAAATTATATCAACATAAAATAATATACAAATTGTAGAGCATGTACATTATGTGCACCGAACAATTCATTTCTGGAAAAAAAAGCACTAATTAAAAGAGATCTGTTGAGGGTCTGTATGGAAGCTTGTTTCCGCCAGGGAATAAAGAAATAAAAAAGGCTATAGGCTAAAGACTATAGCTCACGATTCTCTGAATTGTGAGATATAAACTTGGAATTGTGACCTATAAAGTCTGAATTGGGAGTTATAAACTTGTAATTGCAAGAAAAAGTCAGAATTGTGTTATGTAACATCGTAATTGGGAGTTAAACACATAATTGCAAGAAAAAAGTCAAAATTAAGTTCTAAAGTCCAATTTTTTATATATAAACTCATTATTGTGAGGAAAAGGTCAGTATTGTGAGATATAACATTGCAATTGAGTTACAAAATCCGAATTTTGAGATATAAACTCGTAATTGTGAGGAAAAAAGTCAGAATTGGGAGATATAACATTGCAATTGTGAGTTAAAAAATCTGAATTTTGAGATATAAACATGCAATTGCAAGAAAAAAGTCAGAATTGTGAGATATAACATTGCAATTGTGAGGAAAAGAGTCTAGTTTATATGTGGATATAAACTTGTTATAAAACAAGTTGTCAGAAGTCTATCTTGTTTAATATATTGAGGATTGCTGCTTTTGTATATTGTATGAAGTGTTAATATACATTTGCATCATCATCATCACTGGCCATAAAAATGAAACCGTTCATTGCTATCATGTTCCCTGAAGAGTTTCTCAGTCATTTAATCTGATCTCTGTTGTTGACCTATGAGGAGTTCTGGCCCAACAAGGTTTGAAGTAACCTTAATTAGTTGCCTAAAAAATTAACCATTTACCAGGATTTGTCAAACAGTTTCAGAATGTTCTGGTTTTCTCAAACAGTGCTTTCTTTTAAAAGCAGCTCGACTAGATTGAGTGATTCGATCTTTGCTTTGTCTAAACCTTCAAATCAACAGATTTCATGATATATCCTGGAAATGGCTCAGAAGTTGTAGATTGGTAATCGATTGCATGTTTTCTAGCTTCAGTAACAGGAAACTGCTTGAGCTGCGTGTGGCCATTTTCTTGAGTGTTTCATAAACTGGTGCGGCAGGTTTTGCAGTGGGAGTTTCACAAAGAATGAGAACATTCTCGTCACTGAGGGTTTGTGAAGCTTTCCTCACGAGGCTTTGACTAAAACTGTAAATCTAAAACCCTGAGATTTTTTTATATTAATTTGAATTCAGAACAGATATTGACATTATTCATGTTGCATTTGCACTTTTTATAGTGTTTTCAAAGCGCAGGAAATGTGAATAAACTATGTAATGTGTAACGCATTTAAATCATAATTCATTAATTATTACAAAATAATTTTCCGTTCAGTTATTGAATGTACCAGATTGAAGAGTTAAATGCATGTTTATCAGCAGTAAATCAACAGCACTGTGGTATTTATTCCTTTCATATTTTCCGCTGTGTAAGTGGTACTTTCAGTTCTCTGTTTGAGTAAGCATTCATATTCCACATAGTTCATGTGTTCACACACACACACGGTTATTGGATGATAGTTTATTTCTTGAAGGACCACACGACCGCCACTTTTATGATGGTGTGTTAGAAAAAGTATGGCCGTTTTTTTTTCTTCTTTTTTTTTTCTGCTACACAATAAAAATGCATAAAAATATAAATCTCATAATTCTGATTTTTTTTTCTATGAATTGTGAGTTTATATCTCACAGTTGCAAATTTATAACTCACAATTATAAGTTCATATCTCACAATTCTGTCTTTTCCACAATTATGAGTTTATATCTAAAAATTTGGACTTTAGAAATCACAATTGTGACTTTTTTCTTGCAATTACACGTTTATATTGCAACATTCAGACTATATAACTCGCAATTGCAATATTATATCTCACAATTCTGTCTTTTTCACAATTCTGAGTTTATATCTCACAATTTTGACTTTTCTCAGAATTGCAATTGCAAGACTTTTTTTTTGCAATTTCAAATTTGTATCTTACAATTCTGTCTTTTTTCTTAGATTTGCAGGTTTATATCTCAGTTTTTACTTTTTTTATCGCGATTTCATATCTTGCAGTTCAGACTTTTAACTCGCAATTTAATTTAAAAGAAAAGTTAAGTGATGTGATGTGAATGTGAAGGCCAAGTATGGTAGCCCACACTTGAAATTTGTCCTCTGCATTTAACCCCTCCAAATTAGTGCAAGCACATTAGGAGTGCACACAAACACACACACACACACACACACACACACTGCAAACCATGGGCACACACCTGGAGGCAGCCATTTTCCTGTGGTGTCCGGGGAGCGTTTGAGGGTTTTGCTCAAGCGCACCTCAGTCATACCGGTATTGAGAAATGAACCCACAACATTCGGGTTACCAGCCAGACTCCAACCATTATTGGAGCAACTTGGGCATTTGTGGCCTAATTTAGTTTTGGCCTAATTTAGTGGCCTAAAAATTATTCTCAGGCTTCTCTCGCAATTGTAAGTTGTTATCTCGCAGTTCAAACTTTATAACTCACAATTCTGACTTTTCTCACAATCACAAGTTTATATCTCACAATTCTGACTTTTTTCTCAGATTATCAAGTTTATATCTCACAGGTCAAACTTTATAACTCGCAATTCTGACTTTGACATGTTAAATTGACCACAGACATTAGAACCAGTGGCACAAAACATGTATTTTTTTCAGAAGACTTTGAATATATTGCATGCAAGTCATATGAACTGAGTTATGATACTTTGGTGTTTTCTGTCAGGAACAACATAAGAGTAAATAAATGAAAACAGAATTTTGCAGGCCTTTAGAAGTGAATCAGCTTATTACTGTCATTCTGTTAATTTATGATATAAATGTTGAATAAATGAATGGATGATGTTCCTCCGATCAGATCACTGTCTGGTGCCGAAGAAGGAGGGTCCGTGCCGAGGCTCTTTCCCACGCTGGCACTACAATGCCGCCACTGAGAAATGTGAGGAGTTCAAGTTTGGAGGATGCAAACCGAACCGCAACAACTATATGGCGCTCAACGAATGCGAGAGCGCTTGTGACAAAGTTTCAGGTATTGTTCTTTTTTTTTTATGGTCACGTTTATAAACGGATGCCCATTAATTACAACAGATAACACTTTAATTTCCAGTGTGTTGAGTGGAGGCATATACAGTGATGTGAATAAGTTTGGACACCCATGCCTATAAAGTTGCCTAAAAAGAGGAATAAAAAATCATCTTTTGGAAATGTATCTTAATGCCTTAATTAAAAAAATTAGGAAAAATCCAACCTTTAAGGACACCAATTTTCTCTGTGAATGAATAATGTATCATAAATAAATAAATGTTCTTCCTTAAAATACAGCGGGCAGAAGTCAGGATACCCCTATGTTAAATCCCCATAGAGGCAGCAGATTTTAATTTTTAAAGGCCAGTTGTTTCATGGATCCAGGATAATATGCATCCTGATAAAGTTCCCTTGGTCTTTGGGATTAAAATATCCCACATCGTCACACACCCTTCACCACACCGAGAGTTCTGCATGGGGGACTTTCCTTAAGATCATCTCTCAATGCACATCAAACCAGCTATTAGGCTAACTGAAATAAAACCATGCAGATAGTACATTAATCATTTATTAATGTGCATGATCATCTCTTTATTGCAAATGTAAAGTATGTCTGTGCATTCTTTTCTTTAAATAAAAAATTACACTTTTTTTTAAATACATTTTTGTTGTCAAACTAATTTTTAATTGTGGCTTTTCAAAATATATTAATTTGACATTATAAAACGGTTAGTTCCAATCCTTGATTCTGATTGGTCAATAGCTGTGTTTTATTCACTATGACCGCTTCACCCAACGGTTCTATGTATCACTACACAACACCCTTAGCAACCATTCTTAGCAACTTAAAGGAGAACTCCGGTCAATTTTAACATTGAGCTAATTTTTTTGTAAATTTGGAGTGCTGTCAGTACAGAGAACAACGACAAAAATCGGTGTTGCCTACAGCGTGTTATTTTCTTTATAAAATGTGCACCCTGTTGACTTCAATGGGGCAAGTTTTAAACCTTCTTTTAGCCTCTTAACATCCTTGATATGTCATTACAAGTGCACAGCCATGTGAGTGGTGTTATTAAGAGTGAACACGGTCAATCTGACTGCAGTAGATGTGAAAGATATGATATACTTCCTGTTTTCGGTCGAAGTCAAAAGCAGTCGATTATCGAGTTCGCTCGCGCGACCAGGCTGTATGAGATCCCATTCTCCCAACTCGATAATCGACTACTTTGGACTTTGACCGAAAACAGGAAGAAAATATAGGTATGTGAGCTGGCTGAATTAACATCATTTTTATTCATATCTTTCACATCTACTGCAGTCAAATTGACCGTGTTCACTATAACATAATAACACGCTGTAGGCAACACCGATTTTTGTCGTTGTTCTCTGTACTGACAGCACTCCCAAATGTACAAAAAAATTAGCTCAATGTTAAAATTGACCGGAGTTCTCCTTTAAACACATTCATTGAAGCTATTAAGAGTAACTTATTGTGAGAGAGTGAGTGAGTGAGTGTACCTGCATTTACAGTAGACAGCATTTTCCATCAGGTCAGTCCTATATTTATAATACAAAAATCCGGTTGAATGTATCATAACATTTTGTATTTTTAAGAGGGGTTTTCCCGTGCCTATAGTCATCTGTCAGTTGCGTCTTTCTTCTCCGTGATCACAAGTTTGAGTCCTGGCTTTCAATGTAAAAGTCTCCTCTACGGACTGACTCACTCATAAAGACTGTCTTTGCCGCCATCTATTGGCGAAATAATGTAATGTAACTTCTGTTGCTGTTTACAGTCAGGGACTATTTTTTCCAGCGGAAGGAATGCTTTTAGTGTTTTTTCTAGTGTTGGGTCCGAGTCCACCTTTGTCGAGTCCGAGTCAAGTCCGAGTCCAAAGAGGGCCGAGTCGGACTTGAGTCCGAGTCCTTAACATCCGAGTCCGGCCGAGTCCACAAAGATTTAAATGATTTGAAATTGACCTGGTTTGAATGATTTGAAACGATGGATCTCGCAATCATACAAAAACAAAAAACAGTTGTGGATCATTCAGGTAATGACACAATATAAAAATCAAGTAATTTGTCTTGTATTTTGTGTTTGTATTTTGTCTTGTGGACTAGGCTATTAAACATCTGTTATGTGAAAAAGCTTTTTCAGTGCAGTACTAAATAGAAAAAGTTATGATCCTTTCTTATAAATAAATAAAAAACTACATTTTGGAGATTCTGAAAGGTGTATGTAAACTAAAGTGTAAATGTAACAAAAATCATAAAACTATTAGACGCCAAAATGTTGCTATGGTTACTATGTCAATCATCGCAATTTCATGACTCGCATGACTAAAATTTTACGGATTCACTCCCACATTTAAATGCATTTATCACTCTTGATAATTTACTGTGTGAACGTAACCACTGGTCCTCAAGAAGCACGAAAAACAAAACTATTATTTAGATTGTCAATAGCGCTCCCTTTAAGCCATCACACTACTTACCGCGCTCTGCACTCTCCCTAAAACTCTCGTCATAAACACTGAAGTTGTCCGCACTGCACAGTGAATCTCTCATTTATATCGCGTCTAGACTTTGTTGATTATGAGGGGATTTGCGAAAGGATAAAGCTCGTGCTGATTCTGAACATACACTTTGAGCGAATTCTCCGCATGTTGACTAAACGCCTCTGATTTGCCACTGTGTTCATGCGCTTAATATACATGTCTGTGATTGGCTACAATGCTCAACGCGGAAACAACACAAGTAGTTTCGTTCCGTTTTTGAATAATATTGTGTCCTCCAGTGCCCGGACTCGACTGGACTCGGACATTTTTCCGAGTCTAAAATGTCCGAGTCCGTGCCAAGTCCGTGTACAAATTCATCCAAGTGCGTGACAAGTCCGAGTTCGTTCAAAATTGGACTCGAGTCCGAGTTCGAGTACCCCAACTCTAGTTTTTTCTTCATGAAAGTTGCATAGATACATATTTTTCGGCTTTAATATTTTTTTTTGTGTGTGGTAACAGTTTTATAAAAGCAATAAGGTACTCGAGGCTAGTGCTGTATCGTGAATAAGTCACGGTTGAGTCCGCTTCGCGTCGTGCCTAACAACGCCCCTCAGCCGTGACTTATTCACGATACAGCACAGCCTCTCGTACCTTATTGCTTACTTAAATATTTTCTTATTATTGCAGAATCTGCTCCTCACCCATCTGGAAGATTTGGTCCGATCCATAATGGTAATATTCCTGATTTTTCAATGCCAATATGCCTTTTTATTTTAAATGTATAAAGTGAAATCCTGTCTTCTGAACTCCTGCAAACACACACAGATGAGCAGTGTGACGTGGCTTGTGGTCCAGATCACTTCTCATGTTCTAATGGATGTTGCATCGGAAAAGATTTCGAGTGTGACGGAGAGAAACAGTGCAGCGACGGTTCGGACGAGGCCGAATGCGACAAATGTGAGTATAAGAAATATTTCGTACTCAGTATTTTGTCTTGTTTTACAGCACAAAAATCTAAACATTCTGAAATCAAGATGCATTTAATTGAGAAGCAAAATTATTTCTGAAAAATATATCAATATTAAGTGAGATTATCAAGGTCAAAGTTTATTTATAAAGCACATTTACGAGCAGTCACTACTGCCCCAAAGTGCTGTACAGATACAGGGAACAACATAAGATAAAAAGCATAAATAACCAAAAAAAATATATTAAAAACAGACAACAAATAAAACCTATACTTAAAACAGTGTTGACAATTAAAATGTCACAGTTCAGCTTATATTAAACGCCAGTGCAAAAAAAAATTTAACAGTGATTTAAAATTCTCGACAGAGGTAGCTTATGATTTATGATTAAAACAAAAAATCTGCCAGTGGGGTCAGAAAAATAAACTATAAACAAAAAAACTAAACAAAAAAAGTTTATTTTTGTTTTGAGTTCATTGGCAGATGTTTGTGCTGTTTTAACCATAACTCACTTAATTCTGATACATTTTTCAGAAAACAAGAAGTAATTTTGCTTCTCCAGTAAATGTATCTTGATTTATGAACGTTGAAGGAACTCAGCTGTCCTTCTGAAGTGAGTAAAAGCATGTTATTAAATGTTGTCCTTTGTTGGACAAGGTGCTCATAAATGCTTCTCATGTTTGTATAGATGTTTGATGCGTGTTGCTTTTTCAAATGCACATAATAAGTGACTGACAAGCTGCGCATTACAAATAATCACAGCATTTTTGATTTCACAATCGTGATAAGCCAACTCGATTTAAGTGTGATTACATGTCAATTGTGTTTAATCGTTTCTTTTTCTTTTTCTTCTCTTTATGTTCAGTGAACAATAAGTTCAGTCGATTGCTGGAAATTCCTGTGGACACATCCAAAGGTGATTTTTATTTTTCTGTTGTGATATATGCAAACTTTAAATATTTATTTTTAACATATTTATTGATGATGATTCAACGCTGCATTTTAGCGCCTCCTTAAGCCTTGTGCGTTGTTCAAACTCACTACCCTTTCGTTATGTTCGTGGCTGAAAACTGCCACTGATTTAAACTGCTGTAAAAATGTATCTCATAAATATTTTAGGGCTGTCAAATGATTAATCGCGATTAATCGCATCCAAAATAAAAGTTTGTGTTTACATAATAAATGTGTGTGTACTGTGTATAATTATTTTATATATATAAATACATACACATGCTTGTATATATTTAAGAAATATTTGCATGTATATACTATATATAGATTTATTTATAATTTATATTATCTATAAATATAAATATTTTATATATAAATAAAAAAAAAATCTTAAATATATAAATGCATGTGTGTGTACTTATATATACAAAATAATTTTACACAGTAAAAAAAAAAATTTTATGTAAACACAAACTTTTATTTTGGATGCGATTAATCGTGATTAATCATTTGACAGCCCTAAAATATACATTTTTTTTTTTTTTTGCATAAATCTATTAATCAACTTCAGTCCTGATCAAAACTACTAAGTTCATAAATTATGTCACTGATTTGGGAAAAACAAAACACAAAATGACTTTTTAATATAAAATGTGATTGTGGACTGGACTAAAAAAAAATTTTTTTTGTACCTTTTATCGCAGTCTTGGACATGTCGAAGATTAGAAACAACTTTGGTTTTGATGCATTGTTAGTTTTTGTGCAGCATCAGATTTTCACTTTTTCTCCCTCATTTACTGTTCGTGGCTGTTTTTGCCCCATTGACTTCCATTATAAACACATGTTTTGATTGCAAAGCCATGACACCATATATGTGGTAATTAAAGAGTTAAAATCCTGATTTCTTTTTTTTTAAACATTTAGTAGTTTTGATCAGGACTGAGGTTGATTTAATAATTCATAGATTTATGCAACAAAAAAACAAACAAAAAAATATATATATATTTTATTTTTTATAATATATTTATCTGATATATTTTTACAGCAGTTTAAAGTAGTGGCTGTTTTCAGCCACGAACATTACGAAAGGGTAGTGAGTTTGCCCACAGTGTACTGTTGAGTTTTTGAAAATTTTCAAAGCATTTTCCCAAAATGTGTGTCAAAATAAGATTTGGCACTAAAAATCATTCCATTTGAGAAAGTTATGGCCAAATTAAGACTCACAAACACCCCCTAGTGGATGAAAACATCCCCAGCAGCACAAAAGGGTTTTGCAAATAAAAGGAGCCGTTCACTCCCTCTCACAGCTCATTGCGTGGAGCCGCCGGTGACGGGAAGCTGTCGCGATAGCGCCACCTACTGGTACTACAATCCGTATAAACGGAGTTGTAATCGCTTTAACTACGGCGGGTGTGACGGGAATATGAACCGCTTTAAGACGGAGGACGAGTGCAACAGTTTGTGCAGTTCAGTGACTGGTGAGTTTTACTGTATTATCATCATATAATCAGTGTTTAAAGTCAACATGCACTGTAAAAAAATGTATTGTACCAAACCTAAAATTTAAAACTTTCTCGCATTTAACTTGAGATAACTCAAATATACGAGTTGTCACTTAATACAACTTCACATTACAGAGGCAGCACAAACACTTTTTTCGTAATTTAAAAAAAATCTTATTATGAATTATTCATCAGTGCATATTATTGTAAAGAAAAACATGTTTGTCTTTATAATCTTTCATCAGAATATAAAAACTGACTTTCTTTTTCAGCTGATATCTTCATTCCCTCTTATTTATGAAATAGTTGTTTGCACATTTGATCTTGCACAATGATCTCAGTCTGTAAAAGCCAGAAGTCTTTCAAAGCAACTTTTTTTAAATATAATATTTCCCAGATTTTATCCTTTCATAGCTTGTCACAGATAAAGAAATATTAAGAAAATGTAAGACTGAGGTAGATTTTAAGCACTGTCAGTGTTTTATTACCTAGACTCTGGCGTAACCACAGTTTCATAATGAACCGAAAATATTTCAAAACTTCTCATAACAAATAAAGGTCTCCAACGTTGTTATGCGCCAAAGTATCTGTCAAAAGATCTCAAATCGAAAGCTTTGTGCCCTTATCAAATCGCAAAAGACTGATTTAATAATTATAATAATAACATTTAAATGCAAACAACATGCATAATCAGCATACAAATATAAATACAATAAACAGTTAAGCAATTATTCCTTCCTACTAGCAAATATGTATTCTCATATCTGCAAACTAGTCACTTTTCTGAGAAAAGTGCCATTTTGAATCAAAATGTCACTTATGTGAATCATGTAGATCCAAAGAGTTCAATGTCCAAAAACTCATTAGTCAGCTACAAAAATTAACTTAGAGAGGAGCATTTTGTTAAATATATGCACCATAGTAGCGCCCTATGAAATCCGTTTTATTATTTCCCAAATTCCGTGGTTTTTTTCTGGATTCAAATATCCAAGTTGTCGCTTAATATTTCTTATTCCACAGAGAGCACAAACACTTAATTTTTAAAGTTGAGAATTTTTTTTTATAGTTACAAAATGGACTCTATCTTCTTATGAATTATTCATCAGTATATTATTGTAAAGAAAAACAAGTTTGTCTTTATAATCTTTTACCAGAATATACAGGTAATATACAGAATATACAGGTGAAACTCGAAAAATTTGAATATCGTGCAAAAGTTCATTTATTTCAGTAATTCAACTTAAAAGGTGAAACTAATATATTATATAGACTCATTACATCCAAAGTCAGATATTTAAATTCTTTATTTGTTATGATTTTGAGGATTATGGCTTACAGCTTATGATAACCCCAAATTAAAATTTTGAATATTGTTAAAAGGTTTTCATAGCTGTAAGCCATAATCATCAAAATCATAACAAATAAAGGCTTGAAATATCTCATTTTGCATGTAATGAGTCTATATAATATATTAGTTAATTTCAAGTTGAATTACTGAAATAAATGAACTTTTGCACGATATTAAACATTTTTGAGTTTCACCTGTAATAACTGGCTTTATTTTTCATCTGATTTCATCAATCCCTCTTATTAAATTCAGGTGCAAATCAATTCACGGCCTCTTTTCTTTTATCAGTTTGCCCACTAAACTGGAGCTCAAACTCTCAAAGTGCACCAGATTGATTTTAACTTTCAAATGCACAAAATTTTCAGAGGAACCAAAGTCTCATAAAACTCCTGTGGGAAACACAGACTATTTTCTGTTTTCTCTCCTGCAAAACATCACGCCATGTTTATATGATCATTTCAGAGTCTGACGTGTTTGCCGGACGTGGACAGTTTGAGAAGCAAGAGAGCAAGAACGACACAGGTAACGGCGCTTCATAATCTACAGCATTAATGCATAACATTCATGCTTTTCTTTAAAAGATGAACATTGAGAATCGTGTTGCTCAGTGTCTGTCTCAGATAATATCTTGTTTAAATGTACAAAGTTATATGTGTTGCACTAAAACCATATTAATGAAAGTTTGCATTAGACAAAATGTTGACCAGTGGACAGACAGATATTTAGGGAAACCGGTTTGTGATTTATGAAAGATTTTCTGCAACATATTACATATTTTAATAGAATGTCCTTTTAAAATGATATTAGACAACGTTTTTAATTCAGAAAATATATTTACGGACATTTTTAAAAAGGTTTCTTCTTGAATAATTTTAGAATTTCTGACAAATATTAAATCGAAAGATCCCATCTAAATGTTATTGTTACTATTGGTATGTCGGATTTTGTATATTGATTGTTTTTTTTTAAAAAGAAAAATTGTTAGATTATTGTAAACAATGTATTGAATTGATTGTAGTCATAATTCTTTTTTTTAAACTGAAATAAAACTGTTGATTGCCATGAATATAGCCATTGCTGCTGATATGTCGTTAAATCACAAATAAATGAATAAATAAATAATAAACAGAAGTTTTGGGACAGACACAGTGTGTCACCATGGGAAAATCTCAGAGTAAAACTGGGAGTTGTGAAAAATATTATACACCGGTGTTTTGCCAGATGAGAAGTTTATTTATGTATCATCTTTTGACGCTTTTAATTCATTTTATAACTGTATCATATAGCTCTTTTTTAAAATTTAAATTTTCCTTGCTTTTATTTTATGATTATTTGAATTCCTTTCAACATATTTTAATAGAATGTCCTTTTTTAAAAATGATATTAGACAACGTTTTTATTCAGAAAATATATTAATGGACATTTTTTAAAAGGTTTCTCCTTATAAAATTTTAGAATTTCTGACAAATACTAAATCAAAAGATTCTATCTAAATGTTATTGTTACTGTTGTTGCTATTGGTACATTTATTTATTTTTTTAAGAAAGAAACATTGTTAAATTATTGTAAACAATGTATTGAATTGATTGTAATCTGAAATTAAACTGAATTGAACTGAAATTAAACCGTTGATTGCCATGCATATAGGCATTTTGCTGCTGATATGCCGTCAAATAACAAATAAATAAAAATAAACAGATGTTTAGGGATTGTTTAGCATGCATTGGTTCTCCATGATCCAGATGTGTGTGATTTACACGTCTCTCTTCTCGTCTGTCCTCAGCTGCCATTGCGTTCGCAGTGGTCCTGGGCTTCGCCATCGCTATCCTGCTGGTGGTTATTGCATGTTGCCTTGTGAAGGGAAGGAAGAAGCGGCAGAATAAACATCAGCAAGTGGCTGTTAACGGCGGACACGTTCACACTTACGTGGACTCGGAGAAACTCGTCTACAACAGCACAACCAAACCCGTCTGAACCGTGCGACGCGAAACATCAATTTGTACATGCATTAATTATTCTGCTGTTTGTTTTTGAGTAGACACGCTGGTATCTGTGCAGGAAGGGGGTTCGGTTTGTTTGCATTTGGTTTGAAAACTTTTATTACCAGCGACTTTCCAGAATAATATGAAATTGATTTACTTGTCTTATTTCTTACTTGTCTTTTGCTATATATATATAAAATTGTTGGATTTCACTCAGGGGTAATTATGTTGAAATAGCATATACTAAAGCCAGTTTTTTAAAATCCAAACCATGATCGCACAATATATCAACATTCTTGAGCCATTTACTTTTTAGTTTGCAGTGCGATTAGTACAATTAGTTTTTTCCGTGTCTCACAGAAATGCTGCCTCTCCACGGTTTATCGTAAACATTGCATTGCTATTTTAGAAATTCGTTACATATTTTAGTATGTTTGAGATCCAAGATGGCTCTTTATTTGTTTTTTGTATCCATGCGCCACACTTGTTTTTCTTTTAATGTTCTTTTTTTTATTATTATTATTATTTTTTTAATAAGATGAAATGACCATTATAAAATACATTACCCCACAATCCAAATTTGTACATAGGTTTTTTAATGCGTTATCGATAATGATGTCTAAACTGCTGATCTCGGAAAGTCTCAATAAAACTATGTACAGAATGAGTGTGTGGATGTGTATTTATTTCTCATTTGTCTCATTCAAGTATTAGAAACGGGAGGTTGTGATGTAATATGACCTGCAGGTGGCGCTATTGACTCAACATTAGTCCTACAATTTTTTCTATGGGTTTGATTTAGCAATTTCAAGTTTTGTTCTAATATATGGCTAATTAATTTACAAAATAATAAACAAATAAAAGACTAAGCTTTGGGGTGAAGAACATTTCCTTCCGTTTTTAAAAATAATTTGGTCAAATCTTCATTACCCTACCTACATATTCAATCCTCAGGACGGCGTTTCTTTGTTTGCAGAACTTCTTATATCATACCTGATAGATGTATACCGTAATCCGTCACAGCAATCTCTAAAATGAATATAAACAATGTAAAGAAGCCAATATAAGTTATTTGATATAAATATTAATATATAAATATTTGGTAGTCGCAGTCTGCTGTGATTGGTCCATCCTCATGCAGCGCTGAGAAAAGTAAGACGTATCACGCCACTCATAAAACATTTTCTTATTTGTTTAAAAGGCATTGGAGGAATTTCAAATCAATTTGAATTGTTCATGCTTTCCTCGTGCTTTGTTTTGAGGAAAATATATGGCTGAGTTAGTTTTTATTTTATTTTAGGTACGTTTTATTTTATTGTCTTAATATTTTTAGAATATAATTGTTTAATTAAGTTACATTTAGTAAAAGAACCTGAAATACAAATCTATAAAAAAAGATTCGTCTAGTATTCATCATCGAATTTGATTGGTCCATCATGACACCGCTGAGAAAAGGAACACGCACCGATAATCATCCATCAGTCATCATAATCGAATGTGATTGGTCCATCTCGACAGCGCTATGAAAAGTAACGGACCGTTAAGCGCTCTTGCTTCATTAATCAGCTGAATAATAACGCTGACATTATTAATATATACCGAGTTAAAGCAACAAGGTGAACATTTCAAAATTATTATTTTTTATTTAGACTAATTCTAACTAACTTTCTGTCGCTAAGCCACGCCCACCTCACCTCATTCCAATCCTCTGTTTCTGCGGTTTTGAGTTCAGAGTGAACTGAAGTCAGTCAGTGCAGCTGCATATGAAATGACCATATTGAGTCTCTCAGACCTGCAGCCGGTGAAAATAATACATACATAAATGTCTGCGAGGTGCGAATGAACTGAAAACGTCTTTAATAACTAGGAATTCAGTCGGTAAGTGTTTTTTCCTTCATGTAAAGATTGTTTATGATGCGAGGACGCGCGCAGAGTTCTGTATAACTAACGTTAGCTAAAGCTGTTTATAATGTTTTTCTTAGTTTTAGAGGCAGTATGTGTGCATTTGAGGAGCTATTTGTGTGTGTTTAGTGTTTTTGCTGTCCTCATCTCTTGTTTTGGGAAAAATATTATGATGGAGGTTTGTTTGTAGACGCGTGTTGTTATTAATGACATTTACGTTTTAGTTAAAAAGTGCTCGATGCTCGTTTGTAAAATTACTTTTTAGTGAATGAGATCAAGATGGAGAAATAGGCTGAAGGATGATCTGATGTAAAACATCTTAGTAATGATGTATTTTTCTACTTGTTTCTTTGCTTTGCTGATTTAATCATTACTCATAAAGGTTATTTGGTTCAGTATCAAGGACCAGTTTCTGTTGTAGTTTCTGTATGGTTGATTTGAGATGAAAATTTTGTTTTTAGTTTCTGGGTTGTTGTAAAACCCTCTCTGTAACCTTTATTTTAAACCCCCATTTTATTCTGACCCATAGAGGCTTTTCTTTGTCACTCAATGCTAGGTAATGTAATCAGTATAATTGGACTAAAGCTTACTGACTTGTTCACACAGTGTATGACAACTTCCCAAAAAGATTTAGATGCTTGGTTATAGATGGTTTTTAAATTGCTTGCAAGTCTCTCATTATGCTATATTACCACCAAATATTGGATTCAATCGTGTGATCTTCTAATCAGCACAGGTTTTACTCAAAAACTGATGTGCATGAGCTCAGGTCAGTGAGGCCTACGATCAATCAGATCCAAAAAGAAATATCAAACTTGTGCTAAATTGAAAGAAAACAATATTTAGTGGTAATATAGCATAATGAGAGATTTACAAGCAATTTAAAATGCGGGTTATTTTTGACCCGGAACACCAAATACAACATACATAAGGATTTTCTTGCATTAAAACCACATTGATGCAGATATGAACTGACCGTTTTTGGCCTGTTAAAGGATTTGTTCACTCTTAAAAAAACTTTTGCTGATAATTTACTCCCCCCATGTCATCCAAGATGTCCATGTCTTTCTTTCTTCAGTCGAAAAGAAATGAAGGTTTTTGATGTAAAGATCCCTGGATTTTTCTCCATATAATGGACTTCAACAGGACCCAAACGGTTCAAGGTCCAAATGACAGTTTCAGTGCAGCTTCAAAGGGCTTTAAACGACACCAGACGATGAATAAGGGTCTTATCTAGACAAACCATCGGCATTTCACAAATAAATAAAACAGTTTCAGTTTTATAAGCACAAATGCTGGCCTTGCTCTGTTCTGTGATGCGCGTTCGTGACTCACGTAATACGCAATTACGTTGAAAAGTTCACGCTTCTATCCTGATGAAAATGTTCTTTTAGCCTTTTTAATATTAAAACACCCAGGATACGCACACGAAATGGGCATTTAAACGATAAACTGACACAAAGACATTTGAATATGTGTATATGGTCCTCCTTCCTCACATTCGTAAACACTGACTCGGTACTTCCGCCGACGCGTGACCTTTTCAACGTAATTGCGTATTACGTGAGTCACGAACGCGCATCACAGAACAGAGCAAGGCCAGCATTTGTGCTTATAAAACGTACACTTTTTTTATTTATTTGTGAAATGCCGATGGTTTGTCTAGATAAGACCCTTATTCATCGTCTGGTGTCGTTTAAAGCCCTTTGAAGCTGCACTGAAACTGTCATTTGGACCTTGAACCGTTTGGGTCCTGTTGAAGTCCATTATATGGAGAAAAATCCAGGGATCTTTACATCAAAAACCTTCATTTCTTTTCGACTGAAGAAAGCAAGACAACTAAGTGAACTAATCCTTTAATCTTCTAATCAGCACAGGTTTCACTCAAAAACTGATGTGCATGAGCTCAGGTCAGTGAGGCCTACGATCAATCAGATCCAAAAAGAAATATCAAACTTGTGTTAAATTGAAAGAAAACAATATTTGGTGGTCATATAGCATATTGAGAGATTTACAAGCAATTTAAAATGTGGGTTATTTTTGACCCGGAACACCAAATACAACATTTTCTTGCATTAAAACCACATTGATGCAGATATGAACTGACAGTTTTTGGCCTGTTAATATGGTGCGTTCATCAGTAGCTTCTGTTTCATTACGCTCAAGGTCTTGCATTAAAAGTGTCTCTGATAAAGAGAATATTTGTCTACGGATCCTGAACTTTGATCAGGTTTCTTACAGCGCTTTGATTAACAAATGATGAGGTGTTGCTTTAATGAAATGTTTGTGCATCTTTTACATTATTCCTAAATTATGCTTGTGTTTGCTTATTTGTGGTTGTGGATGCTTTAACGTCCCACAATAGTGGAAAATCTTGTGTTTTCCATGCCTGGAAAAGTCACGGAAAGTTTTGAAGTGAATAGAAGTTTTGTAGTTGCTGTTAAATCTTTTATGTTGTGCTTTTGTAGAGTAAAAAATGCGCTCAGACTGTGATGTCTGGTTTGTTAGTGAATCAATAAGTCAGTTCTTGTTTTCATCATTTAAAAACAAACCAGTCGGCCTCACCTGAGAGTTTATTTGGTGTGCAACTTAGTTGTCTCTACCATTTACTCTCATTGATCATTCATTCAGTTTCCCAGCGCAGCAAACTCACACTGTTTTTAGACGGGGTCAGGGTTTTACTTTGACCTTGTCTGGGTTAAAAGTCCCCAAGGGAACTGCGTTAGTGGGGTTATTTGTCCAAGTAGAAGTTTAACAGCTGAACGTTGAACGGTGAGATTTATGGATCTTCAAGAAGAAGCTCTTTGTCTTTCTATTGTGGCAGAGCTTCAGGCGTGAAATTCAATATATACAATAAATGAACCATATATTTTTAAGGCCCATATGGTTTAGTCCCATAGATCTCAATGTGGCTCCATGTTCAATTTGTTGAATTTGACCCATTTTCAATGGTCAAAATCCAAATGTGGGTCACTTTGCACACAGCTAATACTTATTGCATTTACAAAGGGATGTCTAAAGAGTAATGTTGAAACTAGAAATGTATCTTATCTCACAACATAAGATATCTTGCCAAAAATACACTGAAAATGGTCCAGTTGATACACATTAACTTGCTCTCAAATGTGTATTCATTAGAATCCATATTTGAATCAGTTTTTTGGTTATTTAGAAGAAAGGATTTAGTTCATAAAGCTTCTGAAGCTAGTTTCGTATCTACATGTTCCCACATTGACATATCTCTGAGATTGAACCATATGCTTTAAAAATGAAAAGTTTATTAGGAATGATGTCTTTTAATACTTTTTGAGTTACGGGCTTGCAAACTTTGGAAAAACAATATTTATGCCACTCATTATATGCAATTGTGTTGATATAAAAAAAACAAGATACATTTCTTCTTTTAACATTATTTGATGTTCAGATATTCCTCTTTAAAAGAAAAAAGCATCTGTATGTAAAGTGACCCATATTTGGTTTTCGATTTCAGAAAATGTGCACAATTGACCAATTTACTCATGAAGCCGCATTGAGATCTCCATATCTCTGGGATTGAAATCATCGAGGGCCTTTAAAATGAAAATACCAAAAGAAAAGTTTGATAAGAACAAGAATCCAAAAGGATATTAAAATATCTTTAATACTTCTGGAGTTTCAGGCATGCAAACTTGGGTTAAAAACACAAGAAGTGCTTTCTCCCCCATTTTTGAACTGTCACCGTTTGCATATAATGAAACAAAGATTGCTAACAGATTTCACTAATAGACCTACTAATCTCTGTGTAAAAATAAAATAATGATTCTGCCAACTTTTTAAAGTCATTTTTACAACTCTGTAATTTGGCTCCAAATCTCAGGTGAAAATGGTCATTTTAACCCCCTCTACAAAACTGTGAATTACTCAGTAAATATGCATCTGTGACATTTCATTGGCTTTCTCCTTAATTTATGGATTTTCGCCAGAAAAAGAAAATATTAAAATCAATTGGAATACCATAGTTCATAGTTCTACATTAAAATAAAAACAAGGTATTACCATTGTACCATGTCTGTGAAAACATAGTGCCACCATTGGTACTTTTCTGTTGTATTTCAGATATGCTAATAGATGTTTTTTCACCAACACACACTGTAAGTGCTCAACCAATCACAGCAGACCTGGCCATCTGACCAATCAGAGCAGAGCAGCTCTCAGAGAGGCGGGGTTTAGAGAGACTGAATCCTTGAGCGAAGCGTTTCAGACACTGAGAGCAAAGCGCTGATGCTGGAGTGGATATTATGAGAAAATTATAGTGATTTTGACCTTGGATGCATGTAAAACTATTGTAGGAGAAATCAAAACAAATTAGGAAATATAGACAAGTTTATAAATTCTGTGGAAAATGACTATTTTAAACTGAATTTAGAGCATTCCCAAGATAAATAAGCAAAATAAGTGACCAATTTTAGGAGTCCAGAGCCTCCGGCTGACATGAGCGGCTCAGGATCTGTTTTAAAGAGATTGCGAGCGGATTGTGTTTGTTTGAGGTGCATTTCAAGAGAGAATCTGCATGAAATGTGTTTCTGCTTTTCTTCAGGAAATGATCATTGACCAATTGCAGGCGGCTGGTGCGGGTCCACAAGCATGTGTGTTTGTGTGTGTGTGTGTGTGTATGGTTTATTTATAGAGCTTGTGGGTGTTCGAATGGGAAGATATCTCATCCCACCATCTCTACACATCATTTATGAGCTCATAAAGGCAAGGAATTTTACAGGATTCTGGGAAAGATGACCATGATTTGCGCTTGCGTTCTGCAGTGCTGGAATACGAATACTGAACTGAACACAGTGTGTAGTGCATTGATCCGGTTTTGTCTAAAAATCAGGACACTTAAGTAGTCTGATCAAATAATGAGTCAAGAAAATGTTTAGTTTATATCACCTGGCTCATTGGTCACACTAGGACAAGTCTAGTGCATTGCATTGTGGGTACTGCGTTCAACAAAATGACCAAACATTGGCTGATTAAAAGGCATGGTGCTATATTCAAATGATGTGCATAACGTAGTTAATCCGGTCACTGAAACCAAACTTTTTGGAAAACTCCTGCCAGGGTGAAGATTTTTAGAAACTTGCTGTGTAGACGGTGAAACCGGAGATTTTGGCTTGTGACGTCAGAACCGGAACGGAAATAACCTTTTTTTTCCAGGCTTCTGATTGGCCAACATGGCCAATTTTTTGCGTTTTGAATGTGTTTTTGCGGTTTTATGTGGATGCAAACAAAAGGCTTTTCAGTCAGATTGAGCCATCAATCCAGATGGATTATTTGGATATTATACATGTAAACGTAGCTCTAATGTATATTGAACGTGTGTACGACCATTTCTGCCTGATTTGTTCCTAATTTTTGACGTGGGATGAAATCCATTGAGTAATAGTAGCCTATGTATGTGTGTTTCCCTGTAACATTCTCGGTAAGGGTGACACTATAAGCGAGGTCAGCCAAGATAAACAGCTGCAATAATAAAACTGTGTCTCCAGTAAGTTCCCCTACATGCCAATTAAGCGTGTTGATGTTTTCGTGTGACTCCCGTCGCTCCCGCAGCCGGTCTGTAGTAATCCAGGCGTCCCGAGGGCCTGGTCCCGCAGACGGTGTGGGGTCGCGGGGTCAGCGACGGGAGAGAGGAGAGTATTTTTAGGGAGTGCATGCCTTTCGGAAGTGTTTTAATTGAGGAAGCAATTGTCGCTTTAGCCGTGTGTGAGAAAGCGGAGGGAATTCGATACTATAGGGAGGCTTTTCTGTACGGCTCACAGGCTTTTATTTACGGCCTAAGAATAAATACACAGTGATAATGAAAGAGCGTACGGTCTGTTTTGAGTCTGGAAACTGTCACTAGATTGTGTCTCGGACGTTTATGAGAAGGCATGGTTGGTTATGAGAGCAGATAGTCGTGAACTGTTTCACAAAACTATACATGGCATCAAATTTTTAAGTTTGTTTATTTTCTGCAGATTTTGTTGCTTATGACATCTTGCTATCTTTGTTTTCCCTAATATTCCTCAGGGGAAATAACATGCGGTAAGAGTGTAGATACATTTTATGAGAAATGTTTGATGACTTCTGATTGCAAATCTGAGTACAGGCATTAGCTGTGTTCCATGCAAAGTTGTGAATTTGACTTGGACTATCACTTAAAACATTTGCGAATAAAGCAGCGTTTCCATCTCATGTATTCAAGGCCCTGTTTACACGAGAACGCTCGCGGGTGAGAACGTAAAAGTATTTTATCAGATGATGTGTCTTTCGTTTACACGGCGACGGCATTTTTGGGGCTTAAAAACGCAAAAAAGTGAAAACACCCTCCAGAGTGGAAATCTAAAAATGCTTTACCGTCGTGTTCCCGTCTAAACAGTAAAAACGCAAATCTGCTCACGGCGGCTCTCGCCGCGTACGCGCCAGTACAGGAAAAAATAACAACCAACATGTCGGATTATTTCCATACGTCGGGCTTTCGACTGTCCCTCGCAGCGCTGATAAACATACAGCAGTTGTACACAATATTCTCAGATTTTGGTGTTGTTGTGTGTCAGTGCTTCACATCGCCCCCTAGCGCCTGGAGTGCACACTACATCCAATTTCACTCACTTTTGCATCACCACATCCACGCAGATTTCCCCCCATAACGCTCGTCTGAACGCAGAATAAAAAGTGATAACGCAACGCCACTTTTGCGTTTTCTCTTCAGATCGTCTCCGTGTAAACATAGCCTAAGAAAACAACATCGTCACTTAGGCTACTGGGAAATTGGCAAAAAAATAAAAAAAAATAAAACTAAGTTTCTGCAATTGGGATGTTTTTCCCTGCATAGTACAGGTGAAACTCGAAAAATTTGAATATCGTGCAAAAGTTTGTGTATTTCAGTAATTCAAATTAAAAGGTGAAACTAATATATTTAGTGTATATATAACTATATACATATGCATGATTATACTTTTCAGGGGGCCGACATTTCTGTATTTAAAATCCTTTTTTTATTTTTTATTTAATGTAATATTCTAATTTTCTGAGCTTTTGAATTTGGGGTTTTCATAAGCTGTAAGCCATAATCATCACAATTATAACTTTTGCACGATATTCCAATTTTTCGTTTTTCAGCTGTAAATGAGTTCTAATTATTTATTTATTATATAAAAACAATTACATACAAAATAAAAACAAAATAAGAAATATTACTAGTTATTTAAGTACAAATTTATGAAATAATTACATTATAAATTGCAGTACTAATATTTATGGCTGTCTTTATTTTTTCATTAGCTAGGTTTCCATTCAAAGTAGCGAATTAACTTATGCGCAAAATTGGAATATAATTGCATAAAACATTTTTGCGTTCTCATCCCCCATGTGTTCATAAGAACAAAATCATCACTCCCTGGGATTTTGGTGCAAAATATCTGTACCGATTGCAGAAATTTACATTTTTATTAAACACAGTAAACGCTGTCATGTTCTCTAGTGTTCGGATGCTGGTGTTCGGGAACACACTCGTGTGTGTGAGACGCTTCTGGAGGGAATTAAAAACCAAATCATTCTGATCACACACTTTGACTCCGGCATTTCAGAAACAGCAAACCAACATCTGAGATGCTGCGATGCCATTGGTCCACTGGTTAATCCAGTTATCCAATCACAGCCTCTGATGAGGAAAAGTCACATGAGGTTTGAGGGAATTATTCTGTACGTGTTTTCATGTAGTGTAGTTTGTTTCTATAATGCAATATCCCAAAATGCGCATATAATAGGTGAATGGAAACATGCTGTTGAGATCTCTTCGTAAACTCTCTGAAACATCAGGGATGTTTGATCAGGAGAAACATCTGAGAAGCAAGCAAAAGTCATTCATTTATTTTATGCAAACCCAGTTATATTCTTGAGTATGTTCAAGAATAACATTGAAGACTTATTTTTTTTATTTCAATATTTCCCCCCATCTCATCAAATATTTCATTTAATTCTCCTCAATTCCCCAGGGAATGCAGCGAAATCCTTAATTTTCAACGTTAGCATCTGATTTTCTCATGCATCTTCTCTTGAGGTCACATGTGATAAATCTCAGTCTTCTCAAAGGATCTTTTGCAATACATTGCAAAATACTCTTTGGGTGTTGCATTGTTATTTTGTAACAAATTACAGCCTTTATATTCACTTGGTTCAGTGTAGTCTAAGTTCAGTATGCTGAATGCAAAAGTGTACACCCCCCCCGTTGCTCTGAACGGATTTTATGAATCATTATTTTTGATCGGCTGTAGAAAAGAAGTGGATAAAACTGTTAATATCCATGTTATACGGATGCATCTGTCTTCAGTTAGAGGACAAATCCCAGACCTGTATGTGAGGGTCAGATTTCTGTGAGCACGTTTTATCAGCTGTGGGAACAAAAGCTTTCCAGATGGACTTCGCCTCGCTTCCTGAACCAAATGGACATTTACATGTCAGCACACTTCATCTGTTTGAAATGCAAAATAGAGGAGAGCCGGCCTGCATTTGTTCCCTGAATGTTGGGATTGGAGACACCACACACACACACACACACACAGGCTGAGGCTATGTCTACATTAATCCGGATACATTTGAAAACGGCATATTCGTTTAAAAACGTTCTCCGTCCACTAGCGTTTTCAGGCGTTTCAGTGTGGATGACGCTGTGTGAAAACGCTAAATTCACATTACTGCGCATGCGTAAAAGCTCACTGAGATGATCCACTGATGCCATCATATTATGTGCAGGTAATTAGCTTAATGCGCTGTGTAAATAGAAAAGCCTGACAATTATCACTGCTAAATACCTTTAAAGAAACACTCCACTTTTTTTTTTTTTTTTGAAATATGCTCATTTTTCATCAGATCATTGAATCTGATTAGACCGTTAGCATCTCTCTCAAAAAAATGACCAAAGAGTTTTGATATTTTTCCTATTTAAAACTTGACTCTTCTGTAGTTACACCGTGTACCGTGTCATATTTTTTGAGAGAGATGCTAACGGTCTAATCAGAGTCAATGATCTATGCTAAGCTATGCTAAAAGTGCTACCGCCAGACCCGGAGATCGGCTGAATGGATTCAAAAACGGTAAAACTCCTCTGATAACTCTAGGGGAGTTGGAGAATGAGCCTATTTCCAAAAAAGGTGGAGTTTTCCTTTAAGTATTGTGGTGTTCCACAATGTTTCTCAATGAGACGCCTCCCCAATCGTATTTACGACATTGTGGTGCGTTCAAGTGCGTTCAGCTCGTAAATACGATCTATACGAGATGAAGTATGAGTAAATTAGTAGAGGTCGACCGATAGTGGATTTTACCGATAACGATAGCTAGGTTGGGCCGTACTTGCCGATAACCGATTAATCAACCGATAGTTTTTAAAATTGATACTGGATAAAAACAATTATTCATGATACAGCACAGCCTCTCGAACCTTAGTGCTTAAAAAAAAAAAAAAAAAACTATCGGTATGGATTTTTGCCGATAACGATAGTTCCACCAATCAACTATCGGTGCCGATTAATCGGCAAAACCGATGAATCGGTCGACCTCTATAAATTAGTTCCTCCTAAAGGAGTTCCTAGAGCTAAAATCATTCCTGCGGTGCGAAAACGGCAAAATCCGTGACCTTCTGCCAATAGATCTGGGAACTAGGAAAAGGTTCCTCCGGTGCGAAGTCCCGCTGTTATTCCGCGGTGGGAGAACGGTCTCGTCTGGGATCTTGGCTTCGTCTCAGAAGCACAGCTGTCGGTTCAGAGACAGAAGCAGCGATTACACGAGGAACATTGTGGATGTTAATCCTGGAAGACTTCGGTGGCTCTGATCTCTGATCCTGATGCTCTTGTTAAAGACGAGACTCATGGGAATCAGTCCACAAATGCTCTCCGCGCCGTTACAATCAAATTAGTTCAAGATTAGTGAAGCTATTTGAGATCTCAACCCTGTTTTTGACTTGTAAATCGAGGATGTTGTGTAGAATATGCTGTGAAAGTGTAGAATATGGCAATTTTTCCTTTTTTTTTATATATATTTTTTTTTATCTGTTCTCATTGTACTTTTTGTTTTTTTTTAATAATTTTTTTTTATTATTATTTCTGAAATCATGAAACTCATAGAAATTCACCAAAAATGTAAGAATGTTTAACAAAAAGATAATTTTTAGGAGCCATTTAACTTTAGTTTTGTTTTCTGTTTTAAATGAAAATGTAATAATCGAAAAAGCATGTCTAATTAATGGAAACATGGAAAAATAAAAAAATATATTAAAAGTTTAACAAAAATTACATTATTAGAGTCTTATTAAGAAATCTGTTTTAATGCGCTCAAATTCACGGTTTTCCAATTCAGTTATGTTTCAATTGTCTAATCAATTGAATTAATTTGAAATCATAGGGCCCTTCATTTAAGACATGAGTGTGTGTGTGTGTGTTTCCTTGCAAACACGAGTTATTACTTTGACTTTGTCCCCTATTGGATTCAGGGAAGTTTTTTTTTTTTTTTTTTTTTTTTGCTAAAGGTAAACAAGTGGTCAAGTTGAAGTTTCGGTCGGGTTTCAGTGTTAAAGTCCGCTGACGTTCGGGGTCTCCTGTGCGACACTGATTCACTCTGTCTGATGGAATGGCAGGAATTCCCATTTGCACGACTGATAAAGACTCGGGAGTTTTTCCACTCGGAGAGCAGATCCGGGCAGGAATGCTGGCGTCTCGCTCGCACACATTCATCACAATGCATTGGCACATCAGAGCAGAAAACAACCTTAACACAATATTTGTCTAAGGCACTGCGGCAATTTAAAGATCTTATCAAATCGCTTTTAATATTTGTTCTGGTTTATTAAGTTGATCTTTAAGTGCTCGTGTCATCTTTGTTCAGGTTTGTATTTTTGTGCAAGTGCAAATGTACACTGCCATTCAAAAGTTTTGGATTGAAAATTTGGTGTTTGAAAGAAGTCTCTTCTGACCAAGGCTGCATTGATTTAAAAATACAAAAATAAAACAGTAATATTGTGAAATATCATGACAATTTAAAACCCCTTTCTATTTCAGATAAATGCTGTTCTTTTGAACTTTCTATTCATCAAAGAAATAAAAATGTAAATAACTGTTTTCAACATTGGTAATAATCATAAATGTTTCTTGAGCATCATATTATCCTGATTTGTGAAGGATCATGTGACACTGAAGACTGAAGTCAGCTTTGATCACAGGAATAAATTACACTTATGTTTTAAAACACAAAACAGCTGATTTACATCATAATAATATTTCACTGTTTTATTTATTTATTTTATTTTTTTAAATAAATGCATCCTTGGTGAACAGAAGAGATTTCTTTAAAAAGTCTTACCGATCTAAAACTTTTGACTGGTAGTGTACATTTCAGTACAGATGTATATTAATTACGACACTTGTGTTTTAATGCTGCTTTATTACTGTGAAGCTGCTTTGAAACTGTCTGTACTGTATAAAGTGCTATAGAAATAAAGCTGACAAATTTGCAACTCAATTTTCCTACAAATCTTCATTTAATCACTTCAACTGAAACCTTTCCATCAAAAGATCATGAGAAGCGCACATTTTTGACTAGTCATGTGGTTACAGTACATGCAACTCCTCAAAGTCTGTCAGTACAGTAAAGTTTGTGTTTGATCAGGTGATTTCATGATGTGTGTGTGTGTGTGTGTGTGTTTCAGTGTGTGAGGGACATGAGAGAAGAGTCCAGCGGCTCTCACGACAACAGCCTGATGGGAGAAGGTAAGAACATGGAAATCTGTATTTTACTGACCAGAAACCAGTTTGACACTAGTTTCACTCCACTTTAATGGAGACATTAAAGTTGGTAAGATTAAAAAAAAAAAAAAAAAAAAAAAAAAAAAGCCCACCATGGACACATTAAATCGATCAAAAGTAGCAGGCATGTATAACCTTACAAAATATTGTTTCAAATAAATGCTGTTCTTTTAGAACTTTATATTCATCAAAGAATCCTGAAACACAGAATGTATCCCTGTTAGCTGTTTTTAACATTGATAATAAATAATCATAAATGTTTAAATCATATTAGAATGATTTGTGAAGGATCATGTGACACTGAAGACTGGAGTAATGATGCTGAACATTCAGCTTTGATCACAGGAATAAATTACACTTTACTATATATTCACATAGAAAACAGCTGTTTTAAATTCTAATAATATTTCACAGTTTGTACAAAATTTTTGATAAATAAATGCAGCCTTGGTGAATTTAGTTTAGGTCTAGTCTGATAATATAGTTCATAAATCACAAAAATATATATTGATATGCATAGGTTTTATAGCCTGGTCATACTCCGTGTGATTGGTACTGCTGCACTGGGCTGTAATTATGGGATGTTTCAACCGAACCAGAAAGAAAATGCCTCTGCACTCAATTGGATAGACCTACAACCAATCAGAGCAACGGAGTAAATGACGTATGTTGAGCGACGCAAATGCCTTGATCGCGGTTCTCTGTTCCTCTTTTAAAATGTACTCTTTGGTGACGTGGATGATTACGTTACTGTCCATCATCTGTCCATCGTCATATAAAGCCCGCCCTGACAATCTGATTGGTCCGAACAGCTTTGGTTCGGGAATACTTGCTTCGCAACGGATCAAGTCCAGACCGAACTTCCCGACCTCAGATGATGTGGGCGGGGCTAAGTCCAGCTGGTGGGCGGGGCTAAGTCCAGCTGGTGGGCGGGGCTAAGTCCAGCTGGTGGGCGGGGCTAAGTCAGGCTGGCATCCAGGCTATAGATTTAAAGTAGATTTTTAATATTTTAGTGTGTTGTAGTTTTTATTGTTAGATTTTATTATAGATTTTATTGTTGTTAGACAAACAATGAATCATACTTGCAGATTGGCTCAAACACTGGCTCTTTTAATTGACTTAGAAAAGCCAAATTTTTACTCTAATTTAAATCATTGCGAGGGGTATTTTTTTTAAGTCTACATGAAATGGAAGTCGGCACTCATCTTTTCTTCTCTATTGTGCCGTATATCCAAGAGAAACGCTTCTGGAACAAGAACAAATGTGGGCGGGGCTTGACTGTATCGTTGGGGAATTGATTGGATGGTTGTGGTTTGCTATTGGCTGATCTCATGTGAGTGACAGGTTGCCCCGCCCACCTCATCAGAGACGAGATGCTGCAAGAGGAACTTATTCTGATTCAAGGTTATTACAGCAATAATGATGTGCACCGATAAATTATTTATAGTAAACACTGCAATATTCATATCCAATTTTGATTTCATGGTGACTTTAATGTGTGTGTGTGTGTGTGTGTGCATGGTGACTTTAATGCAAGAGAGCATCTCATTTGTGTGTTTCTGCAGCTCAAGTGTTTGTATTCTGAAGGGTGTGAGTGTTTGTTTGTGAGAGAGGGTGTGTGTGTGTGTGTGTGTGCATGGTGACTTTAATGCAAGAGAGCATCTCATTTGTGTGTTTCTGCAGCTCAAGTGTTTGTATTCTGAAGGGTGTGAGTGTTTGTGAGAGAGGGTGTGTGTGTGTGTGTGTGTGTGTGTGCGCAGTGACCTCACGGTTGGCTACCGATTCTCCTCCGCTCTGCCAAAGCAAGTGCAGGAATGTGTGTGAAGCAGGTCCTGTTAATACGATTCGACGGCTCTGGTGTGGAAACGTTGAGTAATGGAGAAAGTTGTTTTTGGTTCATAAAGCTGCAAAAGAGACTCTTCACACACACACTTTTGTGCCGCGCTGGTGCCACACCTCCTCATCTCCTCCTCATCTAAACACAGATCCGCTCGCCTCCTGTGAACTAACAGTGTTCCTCCAGCAGTGGATCATGGGAACCTTTAATGGCCTATTTTGGAATTGTGTGTGTGTGTGTGTGTGTTGGCACATGGATAAGTGGGAATTGAACGAACAACTTGGGATTTTCTGAAGGTGGGAATACGTGACGGACAGCTGGAGAAGTGTGTGTGTGTGTGTGTGTGTCATTAGTCAAGTTTACACGTTTTGACCTGAAGCATTTCTTGTGTCCTGGTAAGTTAAACACAATAAATGTATAGACATTAGATGACACCTGTCAATCAATCAAAATCAAGAGACTTTTATATATACGTGTGTATGTGTATGTATGCGTGTGTGTCTGTGTTACATGTGTCTGTGTACGTGTGTGTATGCATGTATACGTGTGTGTGTGTATGTAGGTTTGTGTGTGTATGAACATGAATGTATGAGTGTGTGTGTGTGTGTATATGTATTTTTGCATGCATACGTGTGTGTGTGTGTGTATCTATGGTTGTGTGTTTGTATGCTTGTGTGTGTATGAACATGAATGTATGAGTGTGTGTGTATATGTATTTTTGCATGCATACGTGTGTGTGTGTGTATGTGTGTATCTATGGTTGTGTGTTTGTATGCTTGTGTGTGTATGAAATGTATGTACGAATTATATTTTACTACCTTTATTACCTTTGCTTTGGTTTGTCTGGGTTTTGTTTTTCATTTACGCTTCACTGACGGCATTTGCTGCGTATTTTGGTGGGTGTGTTTAAGGACCCGTTCCAGAGTAAATCTTATCCAAATGAAAATTAACCGTGAGGAATTTGTGTGTGTGTGTGTGTCTGAAGGGTTTTTCATCCAGATAGGCACTGAAACAGTGAGAGAGACTAGAAAATAACTACATTTCTGTAGAAAGCTCATGCAAAAGTCACCATGATGTTAGTGTGTGTGTGTGTGTGTGTGTGTGTGATCTGTGTTTTGTTGCACGTTGCAATTCATCCACAGACAAAAACAGAAAAGCGTCGTCCATGCCTGAATGCAGCCACCCTAATGGCAAGCTCAGGGAATTTACTGTGTTTTTATTTAGTTGCAAATTTTTGCCCCCTGTATAAAAAACTCATTATTTCCTCCGCAAATGGTTTTTATTGCTTTTCACAATGGTGTCGTTTTTTTCAAAGCTTGTCCAGAATGATTCATCCTCAACTTTCTGTTCTCGTGGTTTCATGTCTTTTGTGGGAATTCTGCTGTTAGAGTAATTGATAATGTGTGTGTGGGGGAAAAGAGGCTCTCCTCGTTGTGGGCATTAGTTTAATGAGGCGTTCGCAGTCGTCATGGAGATTTGTTACTCCTGTTCTCGGATAAGTGGAGGAATCTGTGCCGTCGCCTCAGGAGAACCGGGATTAGCCTTCTAAAGTAACGGGAAATGTCTACACGCATCCCACTGCACACACACGCATCCCACTGCGCACACACACACACACACACACAAATCCCACTGCACACACACACACGCATCCCACTACACACACACGCATCCCACTGCGCGCGCACACACACACACACACACACACACACACACACACAAATCCCACTGCACACACACACACGCATCCCACTGCTCACACACACACACACACACACAAATCCCACTGCACACACACACACGCATCCCACTGCACACACACACACACACACACACACACACACAAATCCCACTGCACACACACACACGCATCCCACTGCTCACACACACACACACACACACAAATCCCACTGCACACACACACGCATCCCACTGCTCACACACACACACACGCATCCCACTGCTCACTCACGCACTCTCACACACACACACACACACACACATCCCACTGCTCACTCACACATACTCACACACACACACACACACACACGAATCCCACTGCACACACACACACACGCATCCCACTGCTGACACACACACACTCACAACCACACTCACACAGACACTCTCTTACACACTCACAACTCACTCACACAAACACACTCACAAACTTGCGCACACCCACTCACTCACACATCGACAGACATACACAAACAAACAGTGACAGACATACTTACACACACACACACACACACACACAAAGACAGATTCTCTGTCTCTCTCTCTCTCTCTCACACACACTTTCTCACACACACACACTGACTTCCCATTGACTTCAATTGTTCTTAAATTAAGCTACTTTAAATTACAATAGACGAACACAAACCACGACCCTCACTTGAACCTGCGGACATTTTTAGTGGTAAATCAACACGTTACTGTCTTTATATGGGCCTATTTATGTTAGTTTAGTTTAGCTAGTAGGATTCTGTTTGGATTTTCTTTGATCTCATTAGGATTTATATAATATACATTTTAAAAATCCCATTAGTAGGCCTAATCATTTTAGGATTTTTTTTTTTTTCAGATTTAGTTTGTTTGGGAGCATTTGTCATTCAGGTAAATCAGAACTCGGTCACACTTTAGTTTTTTTAGTTTTTTTTATCCAATTCTCACTATTAACTACAACTTTTGCCTCAAACTCCTAATTACTGTTTTTAATAGTTAGTAAGGTAGTTGTTAAGTTTAGGTATTGGGTGGATTAAGGGATGTAGAATATGGTCACACAGAATAAAGCATTAATATGTGCTTTATAAACAGACAATATCCTAGTAACATGCGTAGTGTATTTTCACAACAACAAAATACTTTTTTTAATACATGTTTTTCCAGATTTATCTTATGTCTGGGAACATTTATCATTAAGGTATATCAGAATTCGGTCACACTTTAGTTTAGGGTCTGATTCCCACTTACTTCCCAGTAAGTTTAGGTATTGGGTGGATTAAGTAAATATGACGGTGTGCTTTTCCCCACACAGAATCAGTCATTAATGTATGCGTTATAAACGTCTGATGTCCCAGTAACATGCGTCGTGTGTTCCCTGTGCTCTTCCTCCAGTTCTGCCCTCCACACATCAGGCTCTGTCTGTGTTTAACTCCACAATGGGCTCTCAGCAGTGAGTCCCGGCGCACAGATGGCTGGTGTTTTCAGGAGAATTGGGCTTTTTGAATGGGACTCAGCGGAGGCACTTAGAGGACGTTTGTGTGATTATTCAGGGTTAATCGGCTTTATTGCCTCCGACTGTTTCTATAGAGAAACACTGACTTCAGGCCGCTGGAGAATTTGAGCCACAACACTTCATCTTGTTGGAGAAAGTTACTTTGAAAAGTAATGCATTACAATATTGGGTTACTCCCTTAAAAAGTAACTAATTGCGTTACTTAGTTACTTTTTAGTTACGTTCATAGACTGTAAAAAAAGATGGACGACGCCCCTTTACTCTCTTCCATTGGTGAAAAGTGAAGCCGCCAAAGTCCTAATATGGCGCTGACATCTTGCGCACATTTGGGACCCGAGTCTGTGCAGTAGTGTATCAAGGACACACACACACACACACACACACACACTCACAGAAATTCTGATTCTGCATTTCACTGATTTTATTAATTGAGGAATTAAAAAAATAAATGTATGCAAGTGAGATGAGTTAATGCACGATCACATTTAGTCTAGAACACACACACACACACACAACGCCTCTGCACTTCGATTTGTGTTCAACATGAGGTCAGGAGAGCTGTCAGTCAATTAATGGTAAAAGCAAAGTAACTAACTTGCGTTACTTATTTGAAAAAATAACTCGGATGTTGTAAATTTTAAAAGTAATGCGTTACTTTACTAGTTAGTTAAAAGTAATCTGATTACATAACTCAAGTTACTCGTAATGAGTTACACACAACACTGAATGTGATGGTGTGCTTTTAAAGAAACCCATAGGAATTGCTTGTCTATATGAAACTAGCAGTAAGCTAGATCAACAAACATACTGATCATATTCTAACTTTTCATCATGTTGAGCTATATAACATTGATTAGTTTTATGTAAATTTGCTCTCCTGTCTAATAAAGTACATGAAAGAGCGGCGTCTCTGTCGAGGGGAAGTTAGTCGCGGACGCTAGCTCTCGCCGTCTCGAAAACGCCACGCTGATATTGATCCTCGTTTTAATTCTCCTTTTGTCCCAAAGTCTGCTGGCCATGATCCATAATGTTTGAACAAGACAACAACACGAGCGTGACGCTAGACGTAACGCTGTTGTCCACGTCTGTCGCCATGGTTACTATGGGAATACTAGCGGAAACCAGGGATAACGCGGATATTACGTCACTGACAGGCGACAATGAACACGGACGAGCCATTATTTCAAATTTAGAATTTATCTGAAATGAATAATCTTTGGGAACTTATGGGATATTGTAAGTACACAACTGCAGGAAATATATCACACTGTGCAAGTGATTTTTGGATATTTTATTACAAAAATCTTACATATTGTACCTTTTAAGTAGAACATAAAAGGAGGTATATTGGAAAATGTCCATCCTTTCAGGCTCCAAAAGTGCCATAACAGTGACTTATCTGTGTGTGTGAACTTAGTTTGAATGTGAAAAATCAAGTTTCAACAGTGTTTTTAAAATGCTTGAGTCTCCCTGTCTGTCATCAAAAATAGTTTCCATAATGGTTCCTTTCACGAGTCTTGTGTTGTCTGTGTGGTTCTCAGTAGATCTGACGCTAATAACCCTGTAATCAGGTGAGATTATACGGTTATGCACAGGTACGCCTGAACGAAGGGGTTTTCTCAGTATGGTGAGACTGAGGAGTAGTGTGGTGATGATGGTGGGGATGGAGCTGACATGGTAATTGTGTGTAAAGACAGACGTTGGTTCAGCTGTGTCGACCTCTGAACATGTGTTGGCCAAATGGAAGAGCGACACACGGCCGGAAAAACCCTATTAGGGATTTTCTTTGTATTATTCATTTTATTTATTTTATTTTGTTTTATATAATTGTTTTATTTATATGTTGGTACTTTTTTTTTTAGGCCTATTTGTTTTTTCTTTATTTGTCTCATTATTATTACATTTTTGTTTGTTTATTTTATATATTTGCTTTATTTTATTTGATATATGTTTTCTTTATTTTATGTTTGTTTGCTTTAATTTATTTTATATATTTCTTTGCTTTAGTTTTATTTTATTTTATTAATTGTATTTGTTTGCTTTAGTTTATTTATATATTTGTTTTGTTTCCTTTTATTAATTTGTTTGTTTTAGTTTTTGTTTGTTTGCTTATATATTTGTTTGCTTTATTTTATTTATTTGTTTTACTTTTAGTTTAGTTTATGTTTGTTTACTTTAGATTTTTACTTGCTTTATTTTATATTTGTTTGCTTTATTTTATTTTTATTTCCACTGCTTTAAAAAAAAATCTTTTAACATTCTTTTTGATTTATTTATTTATTTATTTATTTATTTTGGTACTGTCTGTAATCTGTATACCATGGTAAAACGGTACCATGGTTTTAATTTTACTTTAATTCATGACATGGTAATAATTACCAAATTTAGATACTATAGTTTATACATGCTATTAAAAGATTATCATTGTAGTAACATGTTAAAAAAAAGAAAAAATCAGTGTCAGAGTCCCTGTATTTTTTAGTCCTTTTATGGGTTGTTGCTGAAGTCTATTTTCTCATTAGTGTGTTTTAATTTCCACACAGTGTTTTAAACCAGTGTCAGCAGATGTTTCAGTCTCGGTGTAATGATGGTGTGACTCGGGCTGACGGTTGTGTGTAATTATTCTCCTCTCCCTGTTTCATTTGGAGCAGTTATTAAATCCTCCAGTCGACACACACTGTTTGTGCTTCTGCCGCCAGCGTGTGTGTGTTTCTGAGCCGTCAGTGTTTCCCAAGGGCATCCGTCCAAACTCTCACTGATTCATAGTTGGGACAGATACAGTGAAATTAATTCACATATGCACTACTAATGTTGCATTATGAATTGTGATCTAATTAATTTTGTGCATCTAGAAGAGTTTGCATTTTGGTTCATTTGTCATCAGTTTTCCAGTAGCAAAGATGATCTCATCGCAGATTTAGAAAGATGCTGAAAAATGGAAATCCAGTCATAAAAATTTAATTTACTGTATAATTTCACGGAATTTGTCAAATTTGATGAATGAATAAAAAGCAGGTCCATTTACCATTTCGTTTCATCATATCATAAACACAGAAATTCAAAGTTCTTCACGGCAACCCGTCAAAATAAAAGTTTAGTTTAACTATGACATAATTATATTATTGTTGTACAGTAGAATTTAGCTACGCCTCAATGTAGTAATAATAATAGTAAAACAATAATAAATTAACATTTAGGGAATAGCTAATCACAATTTTTCTTCCATGTTTTAATTTTAGCAGTAAAGCACTTTGACAAAAAAGTTTCCTTAATTTCATATGATTAAAATATAAATTGATGTTTTATGCCTTTATTTGATTGCCAGAAAAATTTAAATGCATAACACAGAAAAAATTATAATAATTAAAATAATTAAAAAAAAGAGAAAATCTATAAAATGTTGTTTTTATTCAATTAAGTATACAGGCTTTTTGATTTTTAAAATGTAATTAAACCATTAAAATTGAATCCAGAAAACTTAAATAAAAAAAACAGAAACACAATTTGATTTGATTTTTATTTTATTTTTCGGAATTTGAGGAGAAAAATAAGACGTTTGTAATTTTGTATGAATGTAATTTTTGTTAAACTTCTAATAAATTCTTTTCTTTTAAATTTCAATTAATTAGACATGCTTTTTATTTAAAAAAATCTACTTTAACCATTAAAATGGATACCAAAAAGATGTAAACCTATGATGATTGTGAACTTTGGCGTTGTGTCCGTCTGTGACACGAGGTTTTGCATACGAGCTTCGTAATCTCTAATCTCTCATCTCTCATTTCCATCTAAACATCCCTCGTAAATGTCAATGAGAAAAGCACTGAAGCATTTCAAACGCTAGTGGAAAAAACTGTCTGGACTCGACAGAGAATGGTTTCTGGTGTGTCAGGAGGTTCAAAAAGTATGAAGTCAGAGTTAAAAATGAATTACATTTAGATGCGAGAGTCATTCATTGTAAAGAAAAATGCATTTTGGAACATTGACGAGAACTGACTTCATACAGCCGCTAAAAATCACCAAAACACCAATGTAGACTTAACACCAGAACAGTGATGTTATAGACGAGATGTGTGTGTGTGTGTGTGATGTGTGTGTGTGTGTGTGTGATTACAGGAGGGAGTGTTTTACACTCAGACATGCATTAATCATATCCAATCGGATCTCGTTCTTGTTCCCTGAGGTGTGCAACACGATTACTAATATCAGGAAACTTGTAGAGAGAACAGCACTGCGTTTTGCTCGCCTCAGGTGAGAAATATTACTTTTCTGCGTTTTCTCATTTTACACACTTATATCAGTGGCTTTTGCACACGTTTACATAGGCATGAGCACTGTGCCACTGTTCGTCCGACTGTTTGTACTGTATTCTATTTAATTTTTTATTCTAAACTGTTTTAATTATTCTTACTTCTTTTGATTATTTTAATTTCTTCTATGTAAAGCACTTTAAATTACCATTGTGTATGAAATGTGCTGCTATATAAATAAACTTGCCTTGCCTTGCATGCACTCATTTTACACACTCATATCAGTGGCTTTTGCACACGTTTTTTTTCATTTTTAATACGGGTGTCTTTGAATCGAGGGAGAAGGCTTGATAATAAAAGGTTAGAGCTGTGTGTTGTGTAACTGGCCAGACATTTGCATCAGTGAAACTGTTGAGTATCAGATCTGGAGTCGCTGCTGCTTTGACTATGTTGGACGTGGAAAAGCAACGCTTTTATTCTGTGTGATATTTGCATGTGGTGCTTTTACCGTTTGATTGTGCCGAGCTGGAAGGAAATATGATGTTGCGAATCATTAATCCACATCGCTCTCGTGTGCTCTAGATTCTGCCGATCACTCTGACAACAGCGCCAGTGTTTATAATGTGTGGCTGAAATTTAGAAAATTATGATGTTCGGTAATATTGCTATCATTCAAAAGTCTTTTATTTGATCAAAAATACAGTAAAAACAGTGACATTATTACAATGTAAATCAGCTGTTTTCTATGTGAATATATAGTAAAGTGACATTTATTCCTGTGATCAAAGCTGAATGTTCAGCATCATTACTCCAGTCTTCAGTGTCACATGATCCTTCACAAATCAGGATAATATGATGATTTGATGATATTATCAATCTTGATTCTTTGATGAATATAAAGTTCTAAAATAACAGTTTTTGTTTGAAATAGAATCTTTTGTAACATTATAAACGTCTGTTACTTTTGATCGATTTAATGTGTCCCTGCTGAATAAAAGTATCAATTTCTTTCTAGTGATAGTATAGATATTTCTTAGTTAAAGGGGTATTTAAAAACTTATTATGCAACAAAAAATATTATGCATAATAAAACATTTGTGGCATGCTAGTGATCAAGTGTAGGTCTGTATTTGAGCTCAATTTCTTCCTCTTATATATAATATAATATATTATATTATATATAGAAAGTTTGTGTTTAATAAGACTGTCATGTTATATTTTTTTATTTATTAATTTTATTTTTCTATTTACATTTTATTCCTTATTTTACTAAATGAAGATTTGTGGATTCAATTATATTATGTTATGTTATATTATTATATTAATTTATTATATATATGTGTTTAATCAGACTGTTATGTTTTTTTTATTATTATATTATATACAATTAAAACAGTAAATTAGTCTTTCACTGTAAGTGATGCTAACAACAATTTCTTTCTAGTGGTAGTGTATATGTCTTAGTTAAAGGGATATTTAAAAACCGAATATCTGACATTAGTGTCATGCAAGTGACCATAACTCAGTTAGTTCTGTGTTAGAGCTCCTTCTCTTCCTCTTATAGACGATCAGCTGAAGAGGAAAAGTGTCTTACAGTCTCTGTTGTTTCTGAGATTCAGGAATTCAAGCAATGAAAAAAATCAAAGCTCTCGAGCATCCCAGGAATTCCAGCAATTCAGTTCGAGAAGCGTCTGTGAATCCAGACGAGCGTGTGAGCGTGTGAGCGTGTGAGCGTGTGAGCGTGTGAGCGTGCGTGTGTGCATGTTGGGTAGGTTTAGGGGTCGTGTGTGTGAGTGAGTGTGTGATGGGTAGGTTTAGGGGTCGTGTGTGTGAGTGAGTGTGTGATGGGTAGGTTTAGGGGTCGTGTGTGTGAGTGAGTGTGTGATGGGTAGGTTTAGGGGTCGTGTGTGTGAGTGAGTGTGTGATGGGTAGGTTTAGGGGTCGTGTGTGTGATGGGTAGGTTTAGGGGTCGTGAGTGTGTGATGGGTAGGTTTAGGGGTCGTGTGTGTGAGTGAGTGTGTGATGGGTAGGTTTAGGGGTCGTGTGTGTGAGTGAGTGTGTGATGGGTAGGTTTAGGGGTCGTGTGTGTGATGGGTAGGTTTAGGGGTCGTGAGTGTGTGATGGGTAGGTTTAGGGGTCGTGTGTGTGATGGGTAGGTTTAGGGGTCGTGAGTGTGTGATGGGTAGGTTTAGGGGTTGTGTGTGTGTGATGGGTAGGTTTAGGGGTCGTGTGAGTGTGTGATGGGTAGCTTTAGGGGTCGTGAGTGTGATGGGTAGGTTTAGGGGTCGTGAGTGTGTGGGTCATGAGTGTGTGATGGGTAGGTTTAGGGGTCGTGAGTGTGACGGGTAGGTTTAGGGGTCGTGAGTGTGACGGGTAGGTTTAGGGGTCGTGTGTGTGTGATGGGTAGGTTTAGGGGTCGTGTGTGTGTGATGGGTAGGTTTAGGGGTCGTGTGTGTGTGTGTGTGTGATGGGTAGGTTTAGGGGTCGTGAGTGTGTGATGGGTAGGTTTAGGGGTCGTGAGTGTGTGGGTCATGAGTGTGTGATGGGTAGGTTTAGGGGTCGTGTGTGTGTGTGTGTGTGTGTGTGCGTGTGTGTGCGTGTGTGTGCGTGTGTGTGTGTGTGATGGGTAGGTTTAGGGGTCGTGAGTGTGTGATGGGTAGGTTTGGGGGTCGTGAGTGTGTGATGGGTAGGTTTAGGGGTCGTGTGTGTGTGATGGGTAGGTTTAGGGGTCGTGTGTGTGTGATGGGTAGGTTTAGGGGTCGTGTGTGTGTGTGTGTGATGGGTAGGTTTAGGGGTCGTGTGTGTGTGATGGGTAGGTTTAGGGGTCGTGTGTGTGTGATGGGTAGGTTTAGGGGTAGTGTGATTGTGTGTGTGTGTGTGTGTGTTAGGGCTGGGTATTGTTAAAAAAAATTCGATAGCGATACCTTGATTTCGATACCGGTTCCTGAACTATACTTTTTCCGATACCAATTTTATGAAATCCACTTTAACAACATTACAAAACACATTACCTCAGAAAAACTTTGGTTTTAGTTTTTCAGTTTGTCTCATGCTCCTCAGCCAGTGCACAAAGGAACAAAAAAAAAGACTGTTTTCAGTGCGTATTGGCTCACTGACGGTGACGAGTTAACCCCTTAGGGATCCAAATCTGCTACCGAACAAGTCATTTTTCAATACTCTATAGTATCGAGGCAATTCGGTGTTTACCTATAAAGTCGAACTCGGTACCCTGTGTGTGTGTGTGTGTGTGTGGTTCATTCCATGATCTCAGCATCATTATCTCGAGCTGTTTTGAGCTTGTGAATGTGTTCACAACAGTCCAAATACTACACTCACCTTGACGTGAGTGAATCATTGTTCAAGCTCTGGCCGTCAGACATGCAGGTATGTGTGTTAGTGCTGTTGTTCGTGTGCGTAGAGCTGCGCTTCACTGATAAGGGGTTGAAACATCAGTTCCCTCCATACGGGCTGTTGCTGTTTCAAAAGGAAGTATTTTCACAGAGCAGAAGTCAAAGTTTAATAACCACATATATAATCAAATGCTGCATCGCCTCTATCAGCTAACTCTATAGATTTATTTATATATATATATATATATATGTATTAATTTGAGTCGTTATGAGTCATCATTGAGTCACATGGCCTCTGGCTGTCTGAGCACATTAGTCAGTCGGGATGAGCGTTTGTCATTTGTACGTCACTTATTTCCACACGAAGGACGGGGAGTTTCAAACCGATGCTTGTGAAAGAATGTGAGTGTAGTTTTAGGTGTGTGTTGTGGTTTCATGTAAGAGCCTGAAGGTGTGTGTGTGGTTTCCTGTAAGAGCCTGAAGGTAGGTGTGTGTGTGTGTGTGTTTGGAGGTTATTGATTAATCATCTTAATCGTGGTATTTGATCTAATCGCAATTATTGTGCAGTTTAAATTTCAATCACATTTTGGAAAATAATATTTTAAACATTGTTGTAAAGTACATAAAGATAGTCAAAGGACTTATGAAATTAACTAAAGGTTTGTGGGTTTAATCAGACTGCATTATATTATAAATTATATTATATTATGTTCCTTCATAGGAGGTTTGTGTTTATTCAGACTGTATGTTATGTTGTGTTTTTTTTTATTTTATTTTTTTTATTAAATAAAATAAAAAATAATTGTATTCTTATTTTACGAAATTAAGGTTTGTGGAGTGTATTATCTTATATTATATTCCTTCATAGAATGTTTGTTTAATCAGACTGTGTTTTATGTTTTTTTTTTTCTTTAATTGATTTTATTTTGATTTTATTTACTTTTTTTTTTTATTCCTTATTTTACTAAATGAAGGTTTGTGGGTTTAACATTATATTATTATTATATTATACATTAAAATTTTCACAGCATTAAAGTAAATCACTTTTTTTTTTTTTATTATTATTGTATATACGATCCCAAGTAAAGAAAACAATGTAATAGTCTTTCACTGAAAGTGATGCAAACAAAACAGAATTAAACCGTAATTTGCAATTAATGATTCAACACAAAGTTCATGATCGTGATTGGCCTAGTTTGGAGGTCGCTGCGTTTAATAATTACATTTACATTAATGCGTATTAAAGCAGGCTTTATCTAAAGCGACTTACGAAAGCAATTCATCAAAGAGTTTTTTTAATCGTTTTATCATTAGGTTATCATCTGAACTAATTAACTTGAACATTTCATTAGTTCAGAGTGGATTTTAAGATTGAGCATTTGAAATTAAATATGAAATGTCATAATCAGGATCTTTTGATCAACATCACACTAGATCTTTGCTCTTTCTAGAAGTGTTGTCTATGCTTGCAAAGGTGAGCAATAGTAATAGTTATGATTGACTGTCACGTAGCAGTAAATTTATATCCATGTTCCTTCAGTCATAAATTTCATAATGTAGCCTCCAGGATACAGCCGATGAGAAGCTCCATTGTTTTATTTCCTGAAATATTCTGTTCCATGGAATGTGATGCGTTACAGTGTCTCGCTTTGTCATAACTAGTTCTGGTGAAATAATATAACGGTTTATAAACGCATGCAAACATTGAGAAATATTCCAGTTCAGATTCCATTAGTGATTCACTGAATGAGTTGCATGATTGATTCAAACTGTTAACTTGAGAAGATTGATTCATTAAAGAATCGGTTCATACGAGTCATTTGTTCGTGAGTCAGACTTCACTGGACTAGTCCTAACTAGTCCTGGTGAAGTTAACGGTACATGAACAAACGCAAAAACTAACTTAACTGAGGGAAAACAAATTATAATGAATTCTTAGGTTTATTGGGCTTATGAAAGGTCAGTTTTGATTATTAATCATCATAAGTAGATTGATTTGATAAACTGTTGCACTTGTAAAAAGAAATTGTCGAATTTAGGTCTTAAAAATGCTTATGAACGTGTCAAGGAAATTAATTTGAATGTAACATCAATGCAAATTTCATTATTTTAAACAATTTGATAAATTGTTCAATTTCTTACAAGAAATTGTCAAATCTCATTGGCTTATTAATGCATATGAATGTAAAATTTTAATATTTTATTTAAATGATTTCATAATTTGTTCGATTTGTAACGAACTTGTCAAATTTTAGTGTCTTAAATGTTTATAAATGTGGAAAAAAAGGAAATTTCATAATTTTAATTATTTCTTTTAAATCTCTAAAATTGTATTTCTTTGAAATTTCTTTGAAGAAATTAAGTATCTTAGAAATACTAATAAATGAAAAAATTTCAATACAATTTTCATTATTTCAACCATTTTATAAATTGTTCCAATCTCAGTGTCCTACAAAAAGCTTATGAATGTAAAATTCAATTACGTGTTTCATTATTACAACGATTTCATAATTTGTTCCATTTCTAACAAAAAAATTCACTTTTTTTATGCTTTTGAAAGTAAATTTTCAATTTTGTGAGAGTGTGTGAGAGTGTGTGAGAGTGTGTGAGAGTGTGTGAGAGTGTGTGAGAGTGTGTGAGAGTGTGTGAGAGTGTGTGAGAGTGTGTGAGAGTGTGTGAGAGTGTGTGAGAGCGTGTGAGAGCGTGTGAGAGCGTGTGAGAGCGTGTGAGAGCGTGTGAGAGCGTGTGAGAGCGTGTGAGAGCGTGTGAGAGCGTGTGAGAGCGTGTGAGAGCGTGTGAGAGCGTGTGAGAGCGTGTGAGAGCGTGTGAGAGCGTGTGAGAGCGTGTGAGAGCGTGTGAGAGCGTGTGAGAGCGTGTGAGAGCGTGTGAGAGCGTGTGAGAGCGTGTGAGAGAGTGTGAGAGTGTGAGAGTGTGAGAGTGTGAGAGTGTGAGAGTGTGAGAGTGTGAGAGTGTGAGAGTGTGAGAGTGTGAGAGTGTGAGAGTGTGAGTGTGTGAGTGAGTGAGAGTGTGTGTGAGTGTGAGTGAGAGTGTGAGAGTGTGTGTGTGAGAGTGTGTGTGTGTGAGTGTCACAATCTTACCGAAAGAAGAAAAATGAAAACACACTCTTACTAAACCAGAACACCAGCAGATTTCAAAAGTGCTGCTTTATAGACGGTATGAGAACATGTTCCCGTCTGATGGGTGTTGTTGCTGTGTGATATCATGCAGCCGTGAGAGATTGCTCGTGCTGCTCATGTGGAGGCTTGCGGCTGGTTCACATAGTGAGATCGCTTGTGTCGTGCATCTACAGGCCCAGTGGAAAAAGAGCTCGTAATGACGTATCTTTCAGTAAAAGTTTGGCATGGAAACATTCATTTGTTTGCATTATCAGTGACTGTAATGATGACTGCTTAAAGGACTGGTTTCCCAGGCTATTATCCTCTATTCTTGTCTCTGTCCAAACACTGGTGGATCAGACGGCTCAACTACACCGGCTAAACATTTAGAATTTAATCTTTTTTTTTTTTTTCTGGTGAAAGAAATGCATAAATGAAGGAGAAAGCCAAAATATTAAATGAAATCCAGTTTTGTAGAGGGGGTTAAAATGACATTTGGAGCCAAATTACAGGGGTGTAAAAATGACGTTCGAAAGATGGCAGAATCATTATTTTATTTCTACACAGAGATTAGTAGGTCTATTAGTGAAATCTGTTGACTTTAGCGATCTTTGTTTCATTATATGCCAACGGTGACAGTTCAAAAATGGGAAAAAAGCACTTCTTGTGTTTTTAACCTCAAGTTTGCATGCCTGAAACTCCAAAAGTATTCAAGATACTGTATCTCAAGAACCAGAATCTAAAATCATATAGATATATTTAATACTTTTAGAGTTACAGGCATGCAGACTTTGGAAAAAACATATTTATGGCACTGATATGGAAAAAAAGATACATTTCTTCTTTCAACATTATTTGATGTTCAGATGTTCCTCTTTAAAAGAAAAAAGCATCTGTATGTAGTGACCCACATTTGGTTTTCGATCTCTGAAAATGTGCACAATTGACCAATTTACTCATGAACTCATGAGATCTCCATATCTCTGGGATTGAACCATATATAAATATCAAAGATCTTTATTTCAAATAAATGCTGTTTATTTTTCATCCTAGAATCTTGAAAAAAAAAATGCATTTCCACAAAAATGCGTGTTTTTTCTGCTTAATATTTTTTTCCCCTGTTGAATTTTTTCAATTTAATCATGGAGCAATATTAAGATCTCCATATCTCTGAGATTCAACCATATATATATTTGGTAAAAACATATATTAAAAAATATATATTTTTTAAATATATATATATATTTTTTTAGATAGATCTCACAGGTATTTATTTCAAATAAATGCTGTTCTTTTGAACTTTCTTTTCCTCCATCAATCCTGAAAAAAAAAATATATATTTCCACGAAAATAATTTCTTTTCTGCCTAATATATATTTTTGCTGTTGAATGATAGTGCTGTTAAGCGTGTTCAATTCCTGCCCTGTTTGTCTCCAGCAGAATGTCTTCGTTTGTCCGCCGGTTCGTCTGTGGGCAGTCTCGACCCCCGGTCCGCCGAACGCTGCTCCCCGTCCAGCACTGAGCCTTCAGAGGACGGCCGGCCCGTCAGCGCGGTCTCGTCCGGGTCGTCTGTGGAAGGAAGCATCAGTCCGCCAGCCGGCGCTGGGATTGACCTGGAGCTCAGTCCTCCGCTGGGTCCTTCAGGGCCCGGGTTCGAGTGGGCGTGTTCAGATCCTCCGTCTCCGTTTGCCACCGGCAGCATGGCGCCGAACCCTCAGCTCTCCTACGTGGATCGTGTCGTGATGGAGATCATCGAGACGGAGAGAATGTACGTCAGGGATCTGCGCAGTATTGTTGAGGTGAGGGGAAACAGCTTTCAAATGAGAAGCACACATTAATGAGTAGTCATGCGTTTACAGTACTTTTAACTCCTGTGTGTGTGTGTGTGTGTGTGTGTGTGTGAGAGAGAGAGTGTGTGTGTGAGTGAAAGTGATTGTGTGAGAGAGAGTGAGAGAGAGTGAGTGAGAGTGAGTGAGAGAGAGTGAGAGAGAGTGAGAGAGAGTGAGAGAGAGTGAGAGAGAGTGAGAGAGAGTGAGAGAGAGTGAGAGAGAGTGAGAGAGAGTGAGAGAGAGTGAGAGAGAGTGAGAGAGAGTGAGAGAGAGTGAGAGAGAGTGAGAGAGAGTGAGAGAGAGTGAGAGAGAGTGAGAGTGAGAGTGTGTGAGTGAGAGTGTGTGAGTGAGAGTGTGTGAGTGAGAGAGTGTGAGTGAGAGAGTGTGAGTGAGAGAGTGTGAGTGAGAGAGTGTGAGTGAGAGAGTGTGAGTGAGAGAGTGTGAGTGAGAGAGTGTGAGTGAGAGAGTGTGAGTGAGAGAGTGTGAGTGAGAGAGTGTGAGTGAGAGAGTGTGAGTGAGAGAGTGTGAGTGAGAGAGTGTGAGTGAGAGAGTGAGTGTGAGAGAGTGAGTGTGAGAGAGAGTGTGTGAGAGAGAGTGTGTGAGTGAGAGAGTGTGAGAGAGTGAGTGTGAGAGTGTGAGTGTGAGAGTGTGAGAGTGTGAGTGTGAGTGTGAGAGTGTGAGTGTGAGAGTGTGAGTGTGAGAGTGTGAGTGTGAGAGTGTGAGTGTGAGAGTGTGAGTGTGTGAGTGTGAGAGTGTGAGTGAGAGAGTGTGAGTGAGAGAGTGTGAGTGAGAGAGTGTGAGTGAGAGAGTGTGAGTGAGAGAGTGTGAGTGAGAGAGTGTGAGTGAGAGAGTGTGAGTGAGAAAGAGAGAGTGAGAGAGAGAGAAAGAGAGAGAGAGTGAGAGTGAGTGAGAGAGAAAGAGAGTGAGTGAGAGAGAAAGTGAGAGAGAGAGTGAGAGTGAGTGAGAGAGAAAGAGAGAGAGAGTGAGTGAGAGAGAAAGAGAGAGTGAGAGTGAGAGAGAGAAAGAGAGAGTGAGAGAGAGAGTGAGAGAGAGAGAGAGTGAGTGTGTGTGTGTGTGAGAGAGAGAGAGTGTGTGTGAGTGTGTGTGTGAGTGAGAGAGAGAGAGAGAAAGAAGAGTTCAGCTGCTCTTATTATAAAATTGCCAGAATGACTTTACCATTTAATATACAAATATGCTGTTTATACAAGCAACACCGTTCTGTGTTTTTACCAGTAAGAGACCGTCCACACATTAGCTCCAAATTACCCAGAAATTCTGTTGCAAACCACAACCAACCAGCAGTAAACAGCCTGACTAATACAGTCAAAGATTATTCAGACACCAGAAATAAACTTTTATATTTTTTTACTAGTGTGTGCAGGACACTATAGTTCATTTATGATTTTATTCTTTTATACATTTTGAATGAATGTATTATTTTATTCTATAGTTCATTTATTTATCCACACTAATTGAGCAGAGCAAAATAAAGTAAACTGTGACATATTATACCCAAAAAGTCTGCATATAGATTACCAGTAACATTTATACAAATTTGGGACCAAAAACTATTCCTCCACTTTGAGCTGATCATGTTTTTCTTCAGTGTTTTTTCTGTAATTGCTAATGCTCTTTTTACACACAGACTGAACAACATGAAGCATTGCTTGGTCACTGGTTGAGCTAAACTGGTATTATCTAATTGTGTAGTTAAATTTAACAGCTGACAGATATTCAACATAATTCATGTGTGAGAGTCTAACAGAAGGACGGACAAAACCAGGGAAATATCAATGAGTTCTGCTCATATTTTATTATCATTTTCTAAACTATAGCGAATAAACTGATAATGTGAGAAATGTTGAAGGAGTCTGAATGTTGGTTTGGCTGTAAGGGGTTTGGGACTTCACGGCACTGATTGGTGTTTTTCTAGTTGGATCCCAGCCGTCGTTTCCCAGAATGCTTCAGGGTGTCTCATTGCTGAACACAGGAATTCTTCGGGTTTGTAGGTTTTCACAGGTGTCACTCATACAGGAATGTGTTTGCACCTTCACATTCCTTATGCACACACTTTCCATCCACAGGGCTCGTTTAAAGTGCCTGAATTTGACTTTCTGAAATTTAAGTCCTTAGAAAACGCTTGAAAACAGCCATATTTATGAAAAGGTGCTTGTTGAAAGACAAGATATGTGAAATGAATGTTTCATTTGATCGATAAAACAATCTTTTCATGCTTCTGTTTGAATAAGTAGAGCGATATCTTCGTCATGACGAGCTGCTTTTAAATCATCCCTTAAAACTTATTTGTTTAGGGTAGCTTTTACATGATTGTTTGTATTTGTCATATTATTTTTATTTTTATTTTATTGGACTTTTGATAGTATGTTTTATTTGGTATTTTATTTTTATTCGTTTTTTCTTTCATTATCGCATTGTTTGTATAATTGTATGTGTTTTATCTTGTTTCTGTTCTTGTGAAGCTACTTTTAAAGGCGAAGAAAATAAAGTTTATTATTATTATATCCTTTCAATGGCAATTGCATGTGCTGCACTTTATTTGTACCATTTCTTTTCTTATTAGTTTATTTTCTTTTATTATCTTTCAAATTAAAAAAAAAAATGTAAATAGATAAAGATATTATTTGATAAGTGAGATCTCTGATTGTATTGCTTAAAAAGTCCTTGAAAGTCTTGGAGTTTAATTGTACAGTGTCTGTACGAACCCTGCGTCCACCAACTTAGTTTTGCCTGAAAGGTTTTTGAAAAGAGCCTTTTACTCCATTATGAGGTTTATAATTATTATGGGTCGGAGGGACCAGTTTAAAGGGTCTTTAATATGGGTCATAATTGGGCTCTGGTGAGCTGTGTGTGTTTTACAGCTGCGTTGGATATAGTAATTCAGACACTGACATCATATGTTACTAGGATCGTCTGGGAATTTGAAACCGGAGTCCATTTAGGTTCTTAAATGTGTTTCTCAGTTCTTAGTTTAGCTCCTTAAATAATCCTGTTGGAGTGTTTTTAGTGTCTTTTTTAGTGTTATATGTGGATTGTTGAACTACGTGTGTAGCTGTGAAGTGCTTTCTGCAATAAATGAATGGGTTTGGCATTGGTCAATGTAAACTACAGGAAAATGCCCATATATGGTGAGACACACACACACACACACACACACACACACACACACACACACACACACACACACACACACACACACACACACACACACACACACACACACTCTCCTGGTCTGACATCTGTTTGGGTGAAACTGGACAGATTGTTGGTCATTGCAAACACTGTAAATGGACACGAACATCTCCTTTTCCCAGTCCACACCCTGACTCAACTTACTTTGCATTGATTGTCTTTCACATGTGCAATGGTTTGTCATGTTAACCGCATGTTCTGTTGCTGGATGTCCATGTGATGCTGTTGTATAATGGAGGCTGTCATGCAGAAGATCTGCTCCTTATGTTTGCTCTTTGGGTGAAGGATGTTGAACTCCTCCCTGAGCTTCAGCGCTCTGAATCACAGCCAAACTTGGCAGTCAAGCCATTTCCTAATGTGTGTGTGTGTGTGTGTGTGTGTGTGGTCATGCCTTCTATGATGTGGCCTGCTTGATTCTGCATATTTGGAGCAGCACAGTGAGAGTGTGTAAATGGTTAAACAGTAAATGGTTTACATGCATTTGTCAGTTTTACATAAAGCTTTCAAAAATATGCTTAGATTAGAAATAATTATAAAATGATAAAAGTGCCCCATTATGGTTTTTCAGATATGACCTTTCATGTATAGTGTTGTAAAGCTGTTTGTGAATGTAAAAGCTGTGCAAAGTTTCAAAGATAAATGGAGATTTTGTCTCCCTGCTGAACCTGCGTAGGTTTGTAACGAATTTGCATAATGTCACCCGATTGGCTGAACAGCGTCTCTTAGCCCCGCCCTCAAACACTGTAGTGTATCTGAGACTGGAGGAGTTCTGGTCGTGTTGTTCATGTCGAAGACGCTGTTTTCTGCTGACAAAGCAAATCCACTGATGAGATTGATACGGTAAAACCCACGCCATCGTTACTGTTCGTATCACGGTGATCAAGAGCTGAGATTCAGATATGATAATGAGCGTTTGATTTCCGACCAATCACAGCAGACTGAGTCATCTGACCAATCAGAGCAGAGCAGCTCTCAGAGAGGCGGGGTTTAGAGAGACTGAATCTTTAAACGAACCGTTTCAGACACTGAGAGAAAAGAGCTGATGCTGCAATGGATATTATGAGAAAATTAAAGCATGTGAATCTGTTGTAAGAGCCTTTAAAATAGCATAATAGGGGACATTTTTTAATGAATTTAATTGTGGTAATGTAGAAATTTTAGCAATGCATTAAATCAATGCATTGCATTTATTTTGTGTCTGTGTTTGTTGTCATTAATGTTGAGCACAACTTAACTTTTTAGATATCAGTCAGCTAACCTTATAAGGAAGTACTGTAGCATCAGTAATACCATGGTACTTAAATATATGCCATGATACTGAATAAATACTCATTTAATGTTCATACACTATGATATTTGCATTGTAGTCAATGATGCATTAAAAAATTACACCATGCTACCTTTTGTATGCAAAACCAAGAAACAGGATAGATATACTTCCTATGATGAAATGTTTTGAGTATTTCTGTATGACTATCACTTATGTGCTTTAAAAGACCAGTTCATTTGCAAGTAAAAGTGTTTTGTTTCCTTCAGTTCTCTAGCGCCATCTGCTGAGCATCACCGTACCAGTCAAGATGGATAATACTTTGTGATTGGTTGAGTCTGAAATTATATTTATGCTCTTTTTCCACTTTGCAGGATTATCTGGTACACATCATAGACACCAGGAACCTTCCCATCAAACCAGAACAAGTGTGTTCGCTGTTCGGGAATATTGAACACATTTACGAGTTCAACAGGTATGATTAATCCATGATGACTTATGCAATATACATTTTTATCGCTTTTATGCAATGCACACCTATATCGAAGTACAGCAGTGTCGATTGGGTCCTAAAAAATTATTTAGATTTATAGTATAAATCTATTAAAAAATCTATAAATTATAAATCTATAAAACAATTATATTAATGAAATTATTTTCGCAGCGATGAAAACTTTCCTAATGCATGTGATGTCATTAAGAGTTGATAACTAAACCACACTTGCAAAAGCATGTTCAGACACAATCAATGGGTGTATTCAGGACTCGTGTACTGTTTAAACGTTGCATGTGTTCATGTAAAAGAGGAAGGAGCGGCTGTGGAGCGTCAGGTGTTCTCTGGCTTCAGATGTGGGACGTAAATAAACACGCTGGTTTGTTTTTGGGCAACATCGGTGCACTACATGCTCTTCACGTTTGAACAGTTGCTCAGTAAACGCGCATGAGCTTGTGTCGGATCTGTACTTTAGGTCTTTAATGTGTTCAAATGTCCAGTTTGGGTTCTGAAAATGTTTTGAAGCAGTTTCTGTTTACTTCTTTTTTGCTGAAACATAATTTTACTGAGGATCCTGAAAATGTACAATATATTGATAAAAATTATGTTTTAATATAATTATTATTAGATTTATCTTAATTATTTATTTTATTACATATTTTGTAATTATATTTAATATATTATGCATATTTTATATATATATATATATATATATATATATATATACATATAGTGCATATATTATAATATTTAATTTATATCAGCACTGACCAAAAGTTATATTTTTTCAGAACTTTTTTTTTTATTCAAATAAATAAATAGATTGATACAAATGTTTAATATAATTGCTATTATTATTATTGTACTTATTTTATTACAATTATTTGTTTATTATGATCATTTGATTTATTAAATTATTATTTAATATATTTTATTTTTTATTTTTTTGTAATTATATTTAATATATTACACACATTTTATGATTTATTCATAATTGTATTTTTTTTTTTTTTTTTTTTATATCGGCATAGAACTGTTTTGTTTGTATTTAAATATAGTAAATACTAGTAAAACATTGTGTTTTAATATAACTATTATAATTATTGTTGTATTTATTTTAATACAATTTATTTAATTTTATTTTGATATATAAAGTTCTAAACATTTTTTTTTGTTGCTTTTTTTGTTCCATTTGTATTTATATAAAGCAAATACTTGTAATGTTAGAATGCTTACTTTATTTATTAATTTTGTTCGTCAACTCAGTTTAAATAGTTTTTAGATTTAATAGTCTAAATCTGTAGTTTAAACCATCAGCCATCACATTTTTTCCTCATCTTTTTTAAACTATTAATACAAATGAACTTTAAAACACTTGTTTAAAACAGCTTCTGTTCTGTAAATTACTTTCCATGCATCAAATATGTACAACACACACTCATCCCAGCATGAATCAGAAGATCATATTTGACATGATCTTTAGTGCCTCACAAGACCAAAAACTGGAGCGACCCGTTGATCTGGGCAAGTGTGTTCCTGTACGTGTGTGTGTGTGTGTGTGTGTGTGTTTGAGATTTGCGTTCCCAGACTTCCTCTTTGTGTGAACCTTCAGATCTGTTGGTTATCATCACTCATAACCAAATGCATGTTTAATTTACATCTTGCTTGATAATTTTTAATTATACTGGTGAAACTCGAAAAATTTGAATACCATGCAAAAGTTATCATTTTGATGATTATGGCTTACAGCTTATGAAAACCTCAAATTCAAAATCTCAGAAAATTTGAATTTTACATGAAATAAAAAAATAAAAAAGGATTTTAAAAACAGAAATGTCGGCCCTCTGAAAAGTATAATCCTGCATATGTATATAGTTATATATACTAAATATATTAGTTTCACCTTTTAATTTGAATTACTGAAATACACAAACTTTTGCACGATATTCAAATTTTTCGAGTTTCACCTGTATATTATGTGTTTTTATGTGTAACATTTATTTTTAACACTTTTACAATAAGGTCGTTGTAATGTAAGTTCATGTAAATTAATGTAAAGTGTTAGACATTTACAGTCAAACATTGTCATTTGTGAAACCTTAATTTATCACTGTCATCAAGCAGTTCTTGTTTTCATGATTGTTAGGTTATTATGCTCAATAATAATCACCATAATAAAATGCTAAAGTTTAATGTTTTCTTTTCTAGTGAGTTATTACAGTCGTTAGACATGTGTGCCAATGATCCCGTGGCCATTGCCCGCTGCTTTGTGGACAAGGTACTAAATACAAAATATAACGAAATATTCAGATTCCTTTACAATACTTATAAATTCTCACATTTCATTTGCAGAGCAACCATTTCGAGATCTACACGCAGTACTGTACGAACTACCCTAAGTAAGTAAAGCGCTGTGTTAAATCAGTGTTTCTGCCTCCGGTGTGTGTGTGCCGGCGCTGATGCATCTGACAGATTATTCCTCTGAGTCAATAACGTCCTTCAGACCGTTTGAGTGACACGAGCCTGCTGGGATGCAGAACGTGTTTGGGTTGTTTGTTTTAGGATGTTGCCACATTAATTTCAGACTCCTATGACTGTTTAGATGTAATATCTCATGCACTTGTTGTATTTAACCCATGAAAATGTAATGCATGACATCCGCTGCATCTTTAAAAGTTGCATGCACATATTGACACATAACTATACTATCAAAACTGTAATAGTATCTCAGTGACATTAAAATAACACTGATGGTTGCACCATAAGAAAGTTGGTAGATATTTATGAAAGACTATAAAAGAAAACAGTTTTCTTCATTTATAACAGGAATTCTCACACTTTTTTTTTTTGTCAGCTTTTTGACCTGACATTTTTCAAAAGTTAACATTTCAATAAATTAACATACTTGCATATTCAAAGATCTCTGATGTCGCAGGTAAACACATTTAGGGAGTGTTTAACTTTTATTGTTTATTTATTGTTATATATTTTATCATTTAATTTAGGGATGCACCGATATGAACATTTTGGCCGATACTAAATAATAATATCCAAATCCTAATTTTTATATAATTTCTGAGAGCCTGATTGCAGAAACAAACGTCTCACCCTTAAAATCCATGTCCTAAACACACAATAATAATGTTATCATTATAACGTTATGTAGCCGATATGACAGACATGTTGCACTTTACTGGATTTTCCCTTTTTGAAGTGATTCCAATCATATTTCAAGTAATTAAAAATCATCATGTTGAACAGTGCGCATCTGAAGTGTCTCAGCTGACGGAAATAATACATTATTTATCAGCTGTAATGTTTTTATTATTATTGGGCCGATAACGATAACATTAAAAATGACCATATATTGGCCGATACTGATATGGTGGCTGATATATCATGCATCCCTAATTGAAATATTAGCTTTTTATCAACGCATGAATTTTTACACTGATTATTAATTATGCAAAATAGTCGATTTTTTTATTTGATGTTGTAATTAACCCTTTAGTGCATGACACCCACTGCAAGTCCTTTTTTCGTCAAATCAACTCATGAATTTTTACACTGATTATTAATTATGCAAAATAGTCGATTTTTTTATTTGATGTTGTAATTAACCCTTTAGTGCATGACACCCACTGCAAGTCCTTTTTTCGTCAAATCAACTCATGAATTTTTACACTGATTATTAATTATGCAAAATAGTCGATTTTTTTATTTGATGTTGTAATTAACCCTTTAGTGCATGTCACCCACTGCAAGTCCTTTTTTCGTCAAAGTGTGATGTTACATGCAAACCACCAGGGGTGATGACCTTTGACATACCCACAATACATTTTTATGTCATTGTATGTTTATGTATTAACATAGATTCAACATGACTGATATAAAAATGGACCAAATGTGCCTCTAGCAAACAAGCAAAATAGTAATTCATGCATCAGAGGCTAATTTTCAACATGATTTGTGCTGCATGAAGCAAGTAATCGGTCTCTTCACAGACTGAACTGTCCGTGTCTCTGTCTGTAGTTCAGTGGCGGTGTTGACAGACTGTCTGAGGAATAAAACTCTGGCCAAGTTCTTCAGGGATCGACAGGCGTCGCTCAAGCGCTCTCTTCCTTTGGGTTCTTACCTGCTAAAACCGGTTCAGAGGATCCTGAAATATCACCTGCTGCTTCAGGTACTGCTAATAGATGCACAGACATGAGCATGTACGATATAATGCTGCATGAATAGACATGCATTTATAGACATACATAAATCCTGTAGCAGATCTAGGCAGGTGGAGCTGGGGAGGTGGAGGGGTTCAGAGGAACTCTTAGTCTGCAGGACTACATTACAGCAAAACAATAAACCAGGGTGCTCTGTTTTTTTTTTTTTTTTTTGCTGTTTTTTTTTTTTACATTTTACATTAAAAATGTAAAAAAAATAACAATTCTGTTGTTTTTTTTTTTTGTTGCTTCATTGTAATGGTACGAAACTTGTGAACACCAAAAAAATTTGAAAAAGACATTATTCAAAAAGGTTAAAGGTCCTGTAAAAAATAGTCACACTCATCAAAAATGAGCGCATTGGAAATTAATGGGAGACGAATTTTATCTAGTGGAAACGTTTGGTACTGCACCCAAACAAGTTCTTACTAAAAGCAATTTTTTTTTAGATTTCAAGCTCGGCTTGTTTAGATTTATGGCTTTGATTTTTTTTTTTTTTTTTTTTTTTTTTTTTGCCGTTTTTGGAGTAAAACGTGATTTTGAAAATATACATTTCATATACAAATTGAGAAATAGTATTTTTGTGCATTTTTCATAACATTTCACTTCAGCAATAATCTGCCAAGTGTCGTCTTTGAAAAGAGATGAAACTTAATTCTGTGCTCTAATGCATTTAAGATTTACAACAGTTTTAAGTTGGAAGTTAAATTTTCAAGTCTATGCTCAAAAAGTGAATAAATGGATTATAAATACAGCTTAAATATAATTTAGTATAAAAAAATCCTCTAAAAATCCTAAATAAAAAACATTATCAAACTAAAATGTATTCATTTCATTGACAAAAATAAAATATAAATTCTGTCATTTTTGACCGACACGCAAAAGCGCACCAGAGGGTTAAATGTTGAGCAAGCATCGGCCAATCAGCTTGTGCCATGCGGTAATGATGTGATTGCTTGCTAATTGGTAAAGGACCAATCAGCCTGTGCCATCTAGAGTTTCATGACTGAACTATATATTTATTGTTGCTGACATCACTGTCTTTCACTCTCCTCCCAGAACAGCATAAATTGGCATTTATAATGCATTATAATGTAGTGGGAATATTCAGTAGGAAATGATGTCGTGTGGGGCTTTATTTTATACAGCAAAATTTGATTAAACAATGAATTTCCGACTTTCTGTTTGTGATTATTAGTTAATATAATTTCCCTGCCTGCATGATCCTATTTACCAGGGTTATTATAGTTCACTAAAACTAAAACCATGAACTATGTTTGTTTCTTAAACTAAACATTAACATATTTTTATTTAATTTAATTTAAGTTTATTTTTATTTAGTTTAACTTAATTACAATATAACCAGCAAAACTGAAATAAAAATGAACAAAAACAGACATGTTTAAACAAAATAGAAATGACAAAAACACAGCAAATTTACTCAAAATAAAATTTTTATTTTAAGTTATGTTCTCTGATGTCGGTTAATGGTCACATGACATGCAGATAAAGAAATTAAATATTTCCATTTATTTTTATTGTTTTTATTTTAAAACTAGTTATGTATCTGAATTTTCCATTTTCATTATTTAAATTTTTTGGTAACTTTTCATAAAGTCTCAACCCCCAGTTTGGGACACAGATTTACACTGATTAATTATGCAAAATAGCAAGTTTGATTGCATGTTCAAATGTCTTCAGTTGCAATATTTTGGTTATTTGTCCTCTCGTCTTCAGTCGTCCTGTGATCTGTGTGTTCCCAGATGTTTCACAGGAGACTCTGAGTATCGCTCTTCTTTCTGACTGTGTTTCTGCTCTTCTAAAGGAAATTGCCAAACACTTTTCCCGTGAGGAGGACGGGTATGATGTGGTGACCGAGGCCATAGACACCATGACGGGAGTCGCCTGGTACATCAACGACATGAAGAGAAAACACGAGCATGCAGTGAGACTGCAGGTCTGGACCATTTCAACAAAAAAAAAATTCCATTACATTTACTGAAATAAAATAAAATGTAAAAAATTATTTAATTTCAGCTAGTTGCCAATGCAAAATTTCTAAAATGACTAAAACTGAAATAAAAATTGAATTGCAGGCATTTTTTTTTTTAAATGTTTTATTTTGATCATTTGAATTGGAAAAAATACACAACAAAATTAAAAAAATTTAAATGAAAACGGAAAGTATTAAAACTATCGTAGCATCTCAGTGATACTAAAATAACACGACCTGTCCAGTGTTTTTGTCAAAGGGTTTTATGCAGGACATGATTAGGATTAATTAGTCACAGTATTAATGGAGTAAGAGTAATATTGGTGCGTCTCATAGTGGTATTTAAATGACATGATCGCGATTATTATATACCCTCATGTCGCATTAACGGATGGAATATGACTGTTCGATTTACAATGTTAATGAGTGTCATGCGAACAGATTATCATACTCTTTGATTAATTATAAAATGAAGTCATGACTCATGATCTGGAGGATGTGTTCATTAATGGATCTGGGTCAGCACACGTTGTTGTTATGAACCCGTACGGGTGGTTAAAGATCACTGATTACTGCACAAAATGAGCCAAGAACTGACACTATTGTGCCTTTGATCAATGTGTGTGTAGAGCTTAAATACTCAACCTCAGGTTACTCCACACACACTGACTGTTACCAGTTCATGGTGATGTTGCATGAAAGTCATGGGAAAATATTCAGCTGCACCCGATTGTGTAGCATTCAATTATTCTATTCTACTTAACTCTACTGTGTTCTATTCTGCTCTATTATATTATATTCTAATTCTATTCTTACTTTATTCTATTCTACTCTATTATATTCTACTCTATTATATTCTAACTCTACTTTATTCTATTCTACTTTTTTCTATTCTACTCTACCCTACTTTATTCTATTCTACTGTTTTATTTTTGTATTCTATTCTACTTTATTCTATTGTACTCTATTTTATTATTCTCTACTCTGCTCTATTATACTCTGTGTTCTTCTTTATTCTACTCTGTTCTACTTTATTCGTTTCTCTATTCTATTCTACTTTATTCGTTTCTACTCTGCTCTATTTTTGTATTCTATTCTACTTTATTCTATTCTACTCTATTTTATTATTCTCTACTCTGCTCTATTATACGCTACTGTATTCTACTTTATTCTACTCTGTTCAACTTTATTCTACTCTGTTCTACTTTATTAGTTTCTACTCTACTCTGTTCAACTCTTTTCTACTCTATTCTGTTCCATTTTATTCTACTCTATTCTGTTGTACTCTATTCTGTTCTACTTTATTCGTTTCTACTCTATTCTGTTCAACTTTATTCTATTCTTCTCTATTCTGTTCTACTTTATTCATTTCTACTCTGTTCAACTCTATTCTATTCTACTCTACTTTATTCTACTCTGTTCTGTTGCATTTTATTCTACTCTATTCTACACTGTTATTTTCTACTCTATTCTGTTAAACTCTACTCTTCTGCTCTACTCTATTCTGTTCTGTTCAACTCTACTCTGTTCTGCTCTACTCTATTCTGTTCTGTTCAACTCTACTCTGTTCTGCTCTACTCTATTCTGTTCTGTTCAACTCTACTCTGTTCTGCGTGCAGGAGGTCCAGTCTCTGCTCCTCAACTGGAAGGGTCCTGATCTGGCCACTTACGGAGAGCTGGTTCTGGAAGGGACGTTCCCCGTCCACCGGGCCAAGAACGAGAGAACCCTCTTCCTGTTTGATAAGATGCTGCTCATCACCAGGAAAAGAGGAGAACATTACGTCTTCAAGACTCATATCTCGGTATATCATATTATCCGTGTTAATTAGACCAAGGATTATCAAACTTTTCTTTTTTGTCTGAAACCCTTTGACCTCAAATGTTTACTGAAATATTTCATCTTTTTGTTTTTAGTACTTGTAAGTGTCTTGTTTTTATTATTTTTTCTTTTTTTCTTCTTCTTCACATTTTCATTATTTTAGTAAGTGTTTTATTTAGATTTTTAATTAATTGATTTTCATTTTACATTTGTGTTCTTTTTTTTATTTTTAGTATTTTATTTTAAAATTTCTTGTTTTTACATTTGAATTGTATTATTCATTTTTAGTAAGCATTTATTTACTTTTTTGTTGTTCATTTTTATTTATAAATTATTCTATTTATTTTTTAAATTTTATTTACTTATTTATTTATTTTGTTTATTTTAATGATTTAATTAATTATTAGCTTTTCAACAACTCACAACCCCCCTGGAGTCTGATTTACACCATCATCTCCTTTCATTCTCACATATTGTTTCCTCATCTGGACTATATTGGGTTTTTAATAAACAATAACATCAGATTGGTTTTTGGAAAATAGCAGATTGAATTCTGTATTAATGTACAACATTTGATCTATTTAATTAAATAATACATTTTAGTAATTATTCTTGTTATGCAAAAGCATCAGTATCTTTTATCGGATTGCTGCTGCTGTTTTATGCATGATGTTTATCAGTCTAATTAATGACACACCATCTCGTTAGCTGATCGACGGGTTATTGTAACTGGTAAGATGCTGGTAACCTTGTTTTGCTTGTGTTCAGTGTTCCACACTAATGCTGATAGAAAGTGCCAAAGATTCGCTTCGGTTCAGCGTGATGCATTACAAGCACCCGAAGCAGCCGCACACAGTTCAGGTGTGTATGAGCTCACAAACTACGCAAGCGCTTTGTTGTGTTTGGTTTAATCATGGTTTAATCATGTTGTCATTTTCACAGGCCAGAACCGTGGAAGAGAAGAAACTCTGGGCTCATCACATAAAGAGACTCATCCTGGAGAACCATCACGCGGCTATACCGCAGAAAGTACGTCACATGGAACAGATCCATGAATGTTTAAAGGGGTCCTATAATAACCTTTTCACAAGATCTAAAATAAGTCTCTGAGGTCCCCAGAGTGTGTATGTGAAGTTTTAGCTCAAAATACCCCAGAGATTTTTTTAATAGCATGTGTGTCCCTTTAAATGCAAATGAGCTGGTGCTCCCGGCACAGGGGGCGGAGCTTCAAGAGCGTGTGCGTGCGTGCGTTCGTGCGTGCGTGTGTGTGTGTGTGTGTGTGTGTGTGTGTGAGCAGATCCTGCTCTGATTACCTCACACACGGACACACATTGAAAAACTCAAAACCTTTTAGCCTTTTATGTTCAAACATGAGTCGGTCAATGATTGAGAGACTTTAAGAAGAAGTGACAACATGTAGAATGAAACAGGTCGTTTATGAATGATTAGTTTATGAATTTATGCAGCTGATGTGGAGTTAACTATCATCTAGACATTGATTAGCATATTCTGCCTTGACAATCTATAAATCGTGTTCCCGGGGACGGGGTTTATGTCAATTTTAGGGTTAGTGATGTCACTAACCCGTGAAGAAGCTCGTTGTAGTCCCTACCAGCCGTTTGTTGTAGTCCTTAAAAAGTTTTCTGTAAAAGAAAATATCTCCCTTTGCTCTGAATGATGTTTTTTATTCTCAAACAGCAACATTACACACTAACTAAAGTTAAAAAAGTGAAATCATAATCAACCACCCCTTTAACTGAATCGGCTGTATTGTATTAAACCCTGGCTTTGCTTTGCTATTACTTTCAGGCCAAAGACGCCATCCTGGACATGGACTCATCATGTGAGCTGATTTTCAACATTTAATGCACAGAAACTCTTTTGGAATGACTGACGTTAGTATTGTTCTCAATCCGTTTTGTTTTTACTCGCTCTGTCTTCTTCTCAGGTCCAGTAAAGTACCGTTACAGCCCAGACAGACTGAAGAAAGCAGCGTCCTTTCAGACGGACGATTTCTCTGGAGTTTCACTGAAGGAACGGAGACGTTCTGGTGAGGGAGTCTGATTCCTCGCTCATATAAGTGAAAGAACTACATTTCCACTGTATAATTGTTTAAAGTCGGCGCTCATCTTTTCTTCTCTATTGGTCCGTATATCCGAGTGAAACGCTTCAGGGACAAGAACAGATGTGGGCGGGGCTTGATTGTGTCTGTGGGGAATTGATTGATTGGATAATTGGATGGTTGTGGTTTGCTATTGGCTGATCTCGTGTGAGTGACAGGTTGCCCCGCCCACATGCTCAGAGCTGCAAGAGGAAGTTATTCTGATTCAAGATTACGATGCATTTTAAAACCGATTAATCATTTATAATAAACTGCATTTTTTATAATAAAAATAAGAATAGTCAGTGCTGATTTCATGGTGACTTATTTTGTCCTCTGTTTATCTTTGACAGAACCGGGCAAACGATCTGTACGAAGCACTAAAGGTAATTGTTTTTTTCTGTTTTTGTTGTCATTCGGTGATGCACAAAAGTTTGAGACCACAAAACGAGGGCTTGTTTCGAATGAACAACGTGAATCGCAAAAAAAACATGATTTTTAGATAAAAGTAAGCATGAAATTCCACTCTTAAACAGCCTACATTGAGGCTTACGCAGATTGTGGGAAAACATATGAATTCGATTTTATGAATTGTAAACCAGTGATCAACTGCCTTGAGATTGTTGATTCGATCGATGCAATTTAACTTTGAATATCGCATAAAACGTTTGCAAATAAAGCAGAGTTTCCTTCTCATGTGTTCAAGAGAACAACATCGTCACTTCCTAGGAAATTTTCGCAAAATATCAATAATAAAACTAAGTTTCTGCAATTGTGGCTGTTTTTCCCTCCATCATAAATGAGTGTTCGGGAACACACTCGTGTGTGTGAGACGCTTCTGGAGGGAATTAAACCACATCATTCTGATCACACACTTTGACTCCGGCATTTCAGAGCCAACAAACAAACATCTGAGATGCTGCGATGCCATTGGTCCACTGGTTACTCCAGTTATCCAATCAGTTTTCTCAAAAGGTTTTGAGGGATTTATTCAGTAAATGCGTCCGCATAGTATAAAAGGTTTACGCCACTTCAAGTTTTTAATGCATTTTTTTTTTTGTTGAATTTATGCACATATTGGCGTTTTCATCCAGCATTTATTTTTAAGCATAGAAATCAGTGTATGGAAACAGAGATATTAATGATGTGACAGTCAGATTTTCTTTCATTGAACTTAAAGATGCTCAAATCATCCTGGAGAACATCTGGTTTTATTTAGGCTCATTAATTTCAATACAAATGTTCACTCAAATTGTAATGCTGATAATATGGTAACACTTTACAATTAGGAGACATTTGTTAACAACAAATTACATTGTTCATTGTTAGTTCTCAGTCCAAATACAACTTTTGATTTTAATAATCAAAATTTGTCAAAATGTAAAATAGTGATGAACTGCCATGAGGTTATGTTGATGTTGAAATTAACATGAACTAACATAAGTTAAAGTGTTATCAATAACAATTAGTAATGGTTTTAAGTAAAGAAAAAGCCATTTGGACCTCAGTGTATGTGTACAAAATATGTCAATGGTTAAAATTAACATTTTGCTAAACTTTAAAAGTCCCCCTGTGGTGAAAATCCAGCTTTTAATGTTGTTTATATGTCTATGTGGTGTTTTTAATGTGCTTTAAGACAAATCACGTGTAAGTTCATAAGTCGACAGCATTGCTGAGTATTTCCTCCTTAAAACTGCGGTGAACCAAAGACAGTCTCAAAAACACGGTGTGAAATCGCTGGTGTTTCTGACGTCACAAACGACCTTGTAACCAATCAGATCAACGTGTGATCGTCAACCAGTGGATCTCTGAGTGAGGGAGTGAGTGGAGGCGGGGCTCATTTGCATATTCATAGAACCACGAATTCTAAATGAGGCGAGTGTCGGGTGTCGAGTTACATTCAAGATATTTTAAGGCATGATGATTGTTTTTCAAGGGAAAAATTTAAAAAATGTGTCATTTTGGTGATCAAAAATGAGTTTTAAGGGATAAAATGATTGACTACAGGGGGACTTTAACTAAATGTTTTCATCATCTTGCTGTATTAGCAAATATATGCACTTTGATGAAAACAAAATATGCAAATAAAATAAGATTTTTTCTTTCTTCTCCCACTAAGCATGCTGTGTTTTAAATGGCTGACTGATTAAAGAAGCGCTGTCATACAAAAGATCAGAGATGCGGTTGGTAAACAAAGAAAGTTTCTAATCACATCCCTGTCATCTGGGACTCACGGCAGGTGCGTCGTGTTTGTTTCCGCTCATGTGGGAGACACGTGTCCCGTATGCGCTGAGATCCCTCTGCCCGCGTTAGCATCAAAGACACACAAGACTCGAGTCGTCCTCCTGCGTCGGATCAAAGGCCACATCCCCGGTCCTCCACCCGCACACATAATGATGTTAATTAAGAAGCCCATCAGCCCGAGGCTTTGTCATGCGCCAGTTCCTTTCAGTCCACAAACCAGTTTCTGGCTCGCCATCAGCTCGAGTCCATTATGCATTATAATTTGCAGAAAAGCCAAGCAGTTTCATCTTACTCATCATCACACACACTCTTCACACCTTCCAGATTAAGTTGTCATTTCCAACTTCGGCTGTTCCTGTTTTGGAAATCAGTGTCTAAGTTTGCAGTTGATTTAATTATCTTTGCATTGACTTGGTAAAAAACAAATTTTTAATGCCATGCTATGTGCAATCAGAATATAAAAATCACAGTAACACTTTATAATAAGGTTCATTAGTTAATGTAATAACTAACATGAACTAACCATGAGCAATACATTTGTTACTGTATTTGTTCATCTTTGTTAGTAAAAAAAATACAGCTGTTCATTTTTGGTTCATGTTACAGTGCATTAACTAATGTTAACAAGATTTTAATAAAGTATTAGTAAATCCGTTAACAAAGATTCATTATTAATTCATGTTAACTAAAGATCCTCATTGTTAAGTGTTACCAAAATCACTTTATATCAGGACGCTTAGCAATCAAGTAACAGATTACCTATCTATTATTTGCAATTTTTATAACATTTTATTTATCTTTGTCTTTTATCTTTGCATCATCTTAATTGTCCATGGACGTCACTCAGGCACGCTTAAGGTAAGGTTTGCATGTTTGCTCTCCAATGCAAGGTTTTCACATAAGCCTGATTGTGTACAATGTGATTTTATGATGGCACTAAATGTACAGAGCTGGTCAAAAGTTTGTAACAATTCAGATATTTTAATGTTTTTGAAAGGTCTCTTCTGCTCACCAAGGCTGGATTTATTTGATCAAAAATACAGTAAAAACTTTTATCATTTAATATTAATCACATGATCCTTCATTTCTGATGATTATCAATGTTGAAAACTGATTTTCTTGCTTTTTTTGTAGAAAGCGTGATGCATTTTGTTTCAGGATTCTTTGATGAATAGAAAGTTCTAAACGAACAGCATTTATTTGAAATATAATTTTTTGTAACATTATAAATGTCTTTACTGTCACTTTTGAGCAATTTAATGCATCCTTGATGTAATATTAAACAAAATATGAATTATCTTAATTGCGTATCACAGAGATATCCAATGAAGCAGCACTACTGTTTTCAACATTGATAATAATCAGAAATGTTTCTCAAGCAGAAAATCATATTAGAATGATTTCTGAAGGATCATGTGACACTGAAGACTGGAGTAATGATGCTGCAAATCCAGCTTTGATCACAGTAATAAATTAGTTTACTCTATATTCATATAGAAAACCATTATTTTAAATTGTAATAATATTTCAAAATTTTTACTGCATTTTTGAATGCAGCCTTCTTTCAAAACATGAATATATCTGAATTATTCAGTACTTTAGACCTTTACGCTAAATCACATAAATGGGAAACAATATGTTGTGCATTTATTTCATAAATGCAATCCATACTTAATTGCAGTAGTAAAAAAGTAAATACACTTTTTAATGAGCGCCCATTGACATCACACGACTTTTCTGTGACGCCCAGCATGCAGACAGCGAAGGTACTCTATTAGTGGATAAAGACCGTCTCTCCATACTGCCCACTACCAACGTCACGGCACGGTCCAATCCAGAACTGAAGACTGCGGTACCTGGAATGGTTCAGAACGGACAAGATCTTGAATCTAGCACAAGCTCGCTGTATGACGTCAAGGAGAGGAGACTTGGTCTCGAGGAAGAGGAGGAGGAGGAGGAGAAAGCAAAGGCGAGCGCAGAGGACCGAATAGGAGGAGATGACGGAGAAGAGGAAGATCTGATGGGGGTTGAGCAGGTAGCTGACTTTGCCAGTTCGGTGTTGGCCGCCATCTCCTGCTGGCGGTATAGGGCCAAGGCTTTGCTTTTTGATCAGATCACAACGGTGAGGCTCTCTGTCACCTATTGCTTTCTATTCTCTGTGCATAACCTGGCAGCCACCACCATGCTATCAATCACATTCCCATCTGCTGCACGCTGACTCTGATTTCTGCTTGTGTGCCCACTGTTCTGCTGCTCTTGAATGTGCAGTTGCATGAATCATTGCATGGACATAACAGCATGTGTGTCTTGTTTAAGACTCTTGGCCTGCAAATTGAATGCCGTCTTAAAAATGTGATTTTCTAAACATTTATCATTGACGTTTTCAGAAAGAAACGTGCTGGATGACTGAAGAAAAATGTTTCTACCATAATGCATTATTGTTTTCTCCCATGTCTCAAGAATCAATGTTTTATTTCATGGTAGATGTGTCAATGTGAAAGATTTTGATGTAGAATGCATTGTTTACATATGATGGGGAAGTTACAGCGTGTGGTTATGAAGATCCAATGCATAATAATACGGGACGTCGGGTGTCTCGAAGTGTTTTTGCACTTGGAGCCACAATGAGATTTTTTTTTTTTGATTGAAGTTCGACTTCAAAGGGAAATTTAACTGTCAAATTTTAGGGGTGGAGGTCGGATGGCTTGCCTTCCGTAATTAAATTAAACAAAGGTTCCTGTTTTATTGTGCTTTGTTTGATGGCACACAAAAGCAATTTCAGAAGGTCAGTTGTCTGTGGAAAAACATTGAAATGCATGGATGCTTTTAAATGAATTGCAAATGTTTACAAAAGGTTGAAATGTCACTAAAGTACACCCAGAATAAATGACATCTGGCAAATGTGAACGCTGTCATTCAGTAGCGTTTTTTTTATCTGTTAAATTGCCGTATTGTGTACTTACAGGACAGAGAAGGTTGTTGGGAGAACTGGCCTATGAACAAGAGCAGTCAGACACCTTGTGAAGAAAAGCCTGATGATATGAATGAAACTTTGACTCTCTTTGGACAGGTAACGTCATGTATTATGAACCTCATACCCCAATTTTTATAATTGGCTAATCATAAACAATGGGAGGAAAGGGATTACAAAAGGACTTTGTACAAATTGCAGATGTCTTTCATAGCTAGATAAATTGCACATGTCCTTTCATGCTGGTCACTTAGCCATATGGGAAATGTTGAGAATTGAATTAAGTTATCTTCATATCCTCTTTTCGTATCTTCTTCATAGCTTCCTGTAGCAATAACTGTCTTCTTTCTGTCCACTTTCTAGGGCACAACTGGGGAACACAGTCCACCGATCACAGAGTCAGAGGAAATGAGGATGGACCAATCAGATAATTATCCCGAAATGTGTGGGACATTAATGGCACGATGCCACACTGATCCAGAGATGGTAGACTTCAATAATGGAGGACGAGAAATTGGAGATAATATAAAGGAGGATAGTGTGGATTTCTCATCCAAGGAGGAAGAAACGACTCCATACAGAAGTAACCTCTCGGAAGATATGCAGAATATGGAGGTCGATGTTGATGTTGCAGTGCCTGGTGGACTCTTGTCTTCATCCATGCTGGAAAAGGCAAGTGATATCCCAGAGCGATGTACCAGCAGCCTCTCTCAAAGAAGTAGTCTTGGAGTCGAAGGGTCATTTGACCTCGACTCTTTGGAAGATAGAAGAAACAGTTTGCTAAGCGGAGGTGCAGATCCCCATGAGAAAGACGAATCCCAAGAATTTAGACGGTCCACTCCAGAACAATTACCGGAGACTGTTCCTGACCGACCGTTCGTTCCAGACCAAAGACCTCAAATGAAACAAGACTCCCTTTCCAAAAAGGACCGATTGCTCATACATAAGATTAGACACTACTACGAACATGCTGAGAATCAGGACGCCAGCTTTGGCGTTAAACGCAGAGAGAGCCTTTCGTACATCCCTGCAGGCCTAGTGCGCAATCTGAGTCAACAACTCAATGACCTTGCAGACGAAGATGTGGCGTTACACAGGAGGGCGTCTTCTGTGACAAGGCCAACTTTATGGTCTGTCTTTAATCTACCAGGCTTGGACGATGAAAAGGAAGCAAAGGACAGTTCTGACTTTGTGGTTTCTGCAAATGGCAAAGAGTCTATGCTTGGACCTCAAAATAGAAATGAGCAATTCCAGCCCGCATCTGACATGGTCAAGGTGTGGCAAGACATGGAAGTGGAGATAACTGGGTCTTCTGAAGAGCATCAGTACTTAGAGAATTCCCAAATGACTACACCTGTACAAGAAACTAAATCTGAAACTAGTAAGGTGAGCTCTGATAGTGGACTTGGGGAACCTCTGCTAATATTGGAAGAATCCGATGAAAGCTCAACCTCATCCCCAATCAACAACATCTTAGAAAAGGACAAGATGCAAGAGTTTCGGAGCGCTCCAAATGAGGATCGCACGTTCCACAAGGTCAACCACCCTCCTCTACCAAGGATCATCTCTTTAAGGACCACCAATGAGGATGACCTCGTCCTTCAAGATATGGAGAAGATGAAAAACAAAGTGTTCCAGTTGGCCAGGCAATACAGTCAGCGTATCAAAAACAGCAGACCAGGAGTAAGGCAGAGACCCAAGATCTCAGAGATCAATTTCATACCCAAGAAGCTGTCTTCGGTCATGGAGGAGAGACCTCCGGGAAAGGAGAAAGGTGGGTGTAGTGTCTGAGTTAGACATTTGCTTTTCCAAACTGATTATTCACTTTTACTTGAGGAACAATCCCCCAAATTGCGGTTAAGTTTCTTGCCTGATGGCGATATCTGAGTGGTGATTGTTTACAACTTATTGGTTACCAATCCAGACCATATTTGCTTAAAGGCTTGATACTATTACAATATAGAGATGGCTCTGATGGAGCATTTGATGGATAGGAATGTGTAAGATCCATTTTGAGGTTGTGCCAATACTGAAATCAAGTGGTAATACAGTGGGTGCTTCTCAATACTCAAATTGATGCTTCCTCGTTTCCTCGTTCTTCCGTCCTCCAGCCCGTGACCCGGAAACCGATCGAACTCAGCCATCTTGAAGGACTTCTCAATTCTCTAATTGCACCGTGAGGAGACAAGGAAAATGAGGAGCGAGGAAGCTTCCCGGGAAGTCACGGGTGTATCCTATCCTTCCCTCGAATCATAAGGGGGAAGAGCTAAGACTCGAGGAAAGAAAACAAGGATGCACAAATTAGAAATGAGAAGCACCCAGTGATTTGGATTTCCGAAGGCACAAGTGCACTTTCCTATCTGAAATCCTCATTAGGGAATGGATTCCTGAATCAGAGTTTGGATTGCATGACTGATCAAACCCTTGTGTAGTTCTCCACATCCTTGCGACACACCATTCCCTTTAGAAATCAATGGATTTGCAGTGTTCTCTGGCACAGTGTAAACTCTGTGTAAGCACCCTTATTTGTTAAAGCAGACTTTTAACCATTGCTCTTTTGTGCATAGGCATGCCTGACAGGACACTGTTGCTGACCTTGAATGAGCAGGACATTATCCCGGACTCTAAGACTACTAGTCCACCTTCCAGCCTCTGTTCTCCTGGAAGTCCTCAATTGCCATACTTTTGCAGATTAAATGCCCAGAGACCACAAAGTCCAGTACAAACGGAGAGCTTTCACTGGCCAGACGTCAAGGAGTTGCGCTCCAAATATAATAGCCGAGAGGACGTATCCGTTTCCACTCATCCGTTCCCAGTGGGTCGCAGTAACTCTTTTCCAGAGAGAATTCTTGATGACGGAGAGACATCGTCCGGAGCATCACGTTCCTTGTCTTGTTCATCCCCTTCCTACAGTGTCACCGTGCAGAGAAGTACATCCACAGATTCTACATGTTCCAGCAAGACCCTTGAAGCTGAAGGTTTGCCTTTGCTGTGTAGAGTTAATTCTTTAGATTTTGACGTGGGGACATCACATGCACTTGAGCAACCGGACAACTTTTTTGACCCTGGTCTAGATACCTTGTCCAACATAATTGTTGTGGACAGGGCCGCAAGAAATGAGGATAGTAATGCAAATCAACTAAAATGTAATGCTTTTTCACAATCTGAACTTGCAGTGGCGAACAGTAAAGAGCAAAACATTAGTGCATGGATGGATAAAGGTCACCCTCCATGCTCATTTGAAAAAGCAGAGAACAGTCAGCATAGTTTGGTTAAAAACCTGCGTGAGAAATTTCTGAATCTGAGTTCTTATACATGAGTCATTCAAAGCAATATTTTTACTCCAAACACACAGAACCTTAAAATATCGTAAAGCTAACATTCTTTTCTCCAACAAATGTCATTTGGCCACTGTTTGAGAGGCATAGTACACGTCTGCATTTTTCCTTAACCTCCAGTTATGAACTGTCAGCAAATGTTGTCCAAACCGACTGGAAAAGGGATGCCTTAGGACTTCAGAGAATATATTTATAAAATTAGCATTTGTAAATGCATGTAAATTTGATTTTATTTTTTATTTTCATTATTTTGTGCGTGTTTCACTGAGATGTAAACATTTGTTAAAGGAGTTGGCTGTGGTAGTCATCTTTTTGTTACGTTTAGAAAAGTGGTATAATATGTATTTTTTCCTTTGGTCATTTTGAAATAAAAAGCAATAAGGAAGAATATAGAATAGTTCAGTGCATACTGTTACAAATGCACCTATGCTTGGTACTCACAAATGTGTCATGTTATCAGAAAAGTAAAAGCACTGCCATATTAAATGCAATCTGTTCTCAATCTGCACTGCCTGATGTCTCTTCACTGTTTGTGTTCGAGCACTGACCAGAGGAAAGAGGATAATCTCATAAAGAAGTCATTCCCCACTAATGAGGAGAAAACTGGAAATTATAATCAGATCAAGCCAGATGAATGATAAAGGCTGAGGTCATTCCCAAAATAAATGGATAAGTCATTTGAGCAACATATTAATGCACAGTCACAGAAAACGTCTTCCTCACTGTATTTGGGTAAATAGACTAGTTTAATGGGAGTTATTATAAGATTTTGGTTGTATTTGTTCTGCTCATTGGTGGGGTTGATGTCACTGTTATCTTGTATATTTAATCCTTTTTTATTTATTTGAATTGGTGTAAATAGTATGCACAATGCCTTTGTCGACTCGATGATTTGTAAAAAGAAATGTTCAGTTCATATTCTATTTTTCTGTCATACTACATTAAAAGAAGCTTTCCACATTATGATCATTATTCCCATCATTCTTTTGTTCTTTATTACATTTATTTTCAAAATGTTTTTGTGTATTAAAATGATTCTGCGTGACTTTAGGGCGTATTGCAGTTTAGTCAGTTTATGCACTTTTTTAATGTGGAATATAGCATGTATATGATTAATGACTTCCAAGGAAGGAGCAGAAACCCAAATGGATATATGGAGTAACGCAAGTACCTTTATTGTAAGCAAATAATGATTAAGCAAATTGCTTTTATCTACTTACAGAACATTTATTACATGGACAGTCTCTGGAAAGTCAAAGTGCCGCTATTGTGCTTTTATGAATATTCCCTTGCATGCAGTGTTTAATAAAGCTATTTGGGAGTGTATATGGTCAGCAAAGTCGAAAGTGCACAATAAATAAAGTTATTGTCTCCCAAAAGAAAGAATCGACTCTGAATCGCCTAAATGATTCATCAGGAATTCCAGTCGCACTTCCACATTCGTAACGCAGTAACATATTTGCATAATGACGTCATCATTCACAATGCCTGCAAACAACACTTTGACCGTCAAACTCGGTAGCTTGTTCATGTCGTGTACATGTAGGCTCTGCAAAAGCAAATTCTCTTTGTAAACACTTGTGGGGTGAGATACTATGGCAAGCCGTTTTAACTTTTATTCATTTTCAGGATATGAATCCTTGATATCAACAATTCAATTGTTGATATCAAGAATTACATTTTTTGATATCAACAATTCAATTTTCACTAGTTAAAATTATAATTATTGATATCAACAATTTCATTCTTGATATCAACAATTGCATTCTTGATATCAACAATTGCATTATCAACAATTGCATTCTTGATATCACAAATGTAATTCTTGATATCAACAATTGTATTTTCACTAGTGAAATGTCACCATAGGCTGCCATTCAAAATCAATTGTTGATATCAAGAATGCAATTGTATGCAAACATATGATGTTCTCCCATCACCGCAGAACCTAAACCTCTGGGTAGGAGAGGATCCCTCTTGTCCTTTGTGTTCATCACCTGCCACATTAAGGCACATTTTGACAGGATGTAAGGTGGCTCTTAGCCAAGGTCGGTTTACTTGGCGCCATGACCAAGTACTGAGATGTTTGGCTTTAGCATTGGAAGGCAAGCGTAGTATGACCAATAAGTTGCCGCATGTTCTAGCAAAACATTACACGCAGAAGACAACATTCCTCCGCCCAGGCGAGCAACCACCAAGAAAAGGTGTTAACACCAATTCTCGGCCAGGACAACTGGAAGCTGCTAGGGACTGGAAGATGCTGGCTGATCTTGATCAACGGCTTATTTTTCCACCTGAGATTGCCACCACTAACCTACGACCAGACATTGTTTTGTGGTCTGGATCAGCACGCATTGTTCAACTGATAGAGTTGACAGTGCCATGGGAGGATGCTGTAGATGAGGCATATGAGAGGAAGAAACTGCGGTATGCTCATTTGGCCACTGAAGCAGAACAGCGAGGATGGAGAGTCCAGGTTTATCCAGTGGAAGTGGGTTGTCGAGGTTTTGTGGCACACTCTACAACCCGGTTCCTCAGAGACGTCGGATTCAGCGGCCAAGAGTTGCGTCGCACAGTAAAGAACTTATCTGAAGCAGCAGAAAGGAGCAGCAACTGGCTGTGGTTGAGACGGAAAGATTCTAGCTGGCAAGGTACAGGCCGCCACGCTACGGTTTCGTAGAATTCTTGAAAAACTTGAAGAGTCTGTTGGTTTATTTGTATAGGTTGTATAGTATAGGTTGTATAGTATAGAATGACGGGTGGTTGGGCAGATATTGTGTTTTGCGGTAGGTGGTATGCCATACGGAACCGTTGCCACTGTAACTGCTTTAACGCACCAGTGGGGCTCGACAGCCTTAGTCAATCGGGTTGGCGCGTATGGTTGGGTTGCGGAGAGATAGTGAGATTGTGGTTAGGTCTCAGCAGCAGGAGGGATGTAGAGGTCAGTAAGCTGGGCTGAGTTGAGTGGGGGACGGAGGGGGGTGACTCTGGGACGCCAGAGTCACTGTCGAGCCCTCTTGAGGTGTCGTGGGCTAGTCGACGAAACACTGAGGACGGAAGGTGCCCACTTGAAGACCCTAGAGATGTCCCCTACTCGGCTCAATCCAGACGGTTGTCGTGTTGGTCCACTAGGGAGACCACACTGTAGTTGCAGCCGTCGTGTGTGCTGACGCGCCAAGTACACTGCAGCCGTTAACGCCGGACAGAAGGGGAGTCACACCCTCATATGGAAAGAAGCGTAAATGGATGGAGAAGCATAGTTTACTGTAAAGCTACGTCTTAGTGTTGCTTATCTTGGCGAAAGCCGAGTACAAATCAGCATGAAGTTTTAACATCTACTCTCGTGTAATGGAAATCATTGTTGATATCAATAATTACATTTTTGATATCAAGAATTCAATTGTTGATATCAATAATTACATTGTTGATATCAATAATTACATTGTTGATATCAATAATTACATTGTTGATATCAATAATTACATTTTTGATATCAAGAATTCAATTGTTGATATCAATAATTCAATTGTTGATATCAAGAATTACATTTTTGATATCAAGAATTCAATTGTTGATATCAATAATTACATTGTTGATATCAAGAATTCAATTGTTGATATCAAGAATTACATTGTTACTAGTAAAAATGCGAATTCCTGATATCAACAGTTGAATTGCTACTAGTAAAAAATTTTATTCTTGATATCTGAAAATGTATTTCTGATATCAATATTATTTCAGATATCTAAAATGGCTTTCTTACTAGTAACAATCACATTCATGATATCATTAATTAACATTGTCACTAGTGAAAATGTAATTATTGATATCAAAAATGAACATTGTTACTAGTAGCAATTCAATTGTTGATATCAAGAATAGACATTTCAACCAGTGACAATTCAATTCTTGATATCAAAAATAAAGGTTTTTACTAGTAAGAATTGTATTTCTGATAAGTGAAATTGGAATTTCAACTAGTAAGAATTAAATTCTTGATATCAACAATTGATTTTGAATGGCAGCCTATGGTGACATTTCACTAGTGAAAATACAATTACAGATATCAAGAATTATAGTTTTTACTAGTTGCAATTCAATTGTTGATATCAAGAATGATAATTGTAACTAGTGAAAATGTAAATGTTGATATCTAGAATTAGCATTGTTACTAGTGAATTTGTAATTCCTGATATCAAAAATTGCCATTGTTACTAGTAGAAATATTATTCCTGATATTAATAATTATAATTTTAACTAGTGAAAATTGAATTGTTGATATCAAGGATTCATATCCTGAAAATGAATAAAAGTTAAAACGGCTTGCCATAGAGATACAGCAGTATAAACTTCTGATGATTTCTTCTCAAATCTCTGAGGTCTACATGGGATTTATAAAATGCTTAGGCCTATTCATTAAAGCTGGGACAGTATACCCACTTAATTTGGACCAACTTTCTCATCAGAATCAAAACCTGTATGTATGATTATTATTGATGTGTACATTTTCTACCGGGTGTTCGAAATACATCGTTTTGTGTTTTATATTGTGTCTCTAACTGGCTAAATCACGTTATTACTGTCTTACTGAAATACTTGGCGCAGCTGTGGGCCACTAATACTGAAACTGTCTATTAATGCAGATTGTCATTCTTACTTTGAGTAAAGATAAAGGATGGGGCACGATTTGTATTACGAACTTTAATGTTACATCAGTCATTCACGTTAATGCTCGGCTAACATACACAGTTATTGATACAGTTAAGACAGTTCCCACATGTGCACCGCAATAAATCAGAAATGCACACATGGGTTTGTTGATGGACATATTCTTGTTAATGCTGATGGTGAGGGATTACAGTTGTAGGCTACTGTCATAATATACCTCAAACCAACGCATCATTGCACTCGCTACTGGTTATTTCTGAGATTTTGGATGAGTGATTCGCGTGTTTGACATTCACATGTTGGGAAACTTTGACAAGTTATAATAAATAATCTGGGGGTATTTTGAGCTGAAACTTCACAGACACATTTTGGGTAGATTTATATTAATCTACATCTTGTGAAAAGGGGTTTAATATGTCGCCTTTAAAAGCTATCCCAAGCTCACTAAAAAAGTTTTGAACAATACAAACTCACGATTTGATCCAGATCAAAACCAAGACTAATTCGATGTTAGAATCCCCTTTTTTCTTTTGAACAACCCATTTTCAAGATTTGACCCAATACTATAGCCGAAATCGTTATTTATAGGCTACTTAAAAAAATAGACAATGGAAACAATAATCTCTAAACTATTTAAGTAATGTGATTCTTATATTATTTTTGACTGCAGATGTATATGTTTTTAAATAGACAATGGACACACTTATCTATAGCCTACTATTTAAGTGGAGTGTAATGGATAAAAATACATGAATTAATTATTTTTAAAAGCTCTCTCTTTCTGTTTGACCACTGAACCATACAATATAATAAATAAAGTGATTATTGTACCTTATTGACACCAAATGTTCTGAATTTTGGCATCCCTTGACTGAATTATCAATAGCATACACTACTCTGCAGTATATACTATTGTAGTGTGCTATTCCTAATGCAGCCCCTTGTGTTAACTCTCAGCTTAATGAGGCACAGGTGAAAACAACAGGCTGATTGAGAAAAATGTTTGATTGGTCAACCTGTATCAACGAGTGATTCAAAAGTGATTATAAATAGCACAGTGTCTTATCTCTTATAATCAAGACTCTTTCAGTGGCTGGTTTTGTGTGCGCTCTTGAGTTGTAACACAAACGCACCATGCTTTGGACAATGGGCTTCTTGCTTTTTACAGTGTCTGTGACCATGTTGAGTGCTTCTTTAAGGGCTGTCCTGAGTCCTTTTTTGAAATGGGTAATCCTTATGGAGTCTCTGAAAACACAATCCATTTGGGCAAACTTTTAATTGGTGCTGAAGGTGTAGTGTCTGATAAAGAAATGGAAATATGGGCTTAGGTCAGCAGAACAGTCTGATGAATACCGGTCAGATGAACAAGGTAATTTGAGATCCCAATTTAAAGAGGGACCTACTTTTAAATGGGAATTGCAAATTGACTTGAATTGTGTTTGAGAGCGGTTCTGCCTTGCTAAAGCTAAGCTGTGGAAATGATTCAATGACCTTGTGCATTCCAGGATCAAGGACGCCACACTTTCTGGTAAGTTGTTTTGGATTTGTGTGCCACCACGCATTCCCTAGTTTTCATGTTACGTGCACAAATAATAACCTAACATTACACGTCTGTTGAATTTCTCTCTGTGATAAATGAATTTAACCATTAAGCTGTGACATTAATGCCAATGAATATTAATATGATGTAATGGGAATCGCTACACTTTCTGGTTGATCGAAGCGTGTGATCAAGTCAAAAGTGGGCCTTGGAATTAATGGTCGTTTCTTTTTCTTCCCAAAATCTCCTAACAGGGTGACCGTTATATTCTGCTAGTCATTATAATGGGGGCTCCAGTGCAAATGTCTTGTCCTGTGAGTCCTCCGCTCCCTACAGTGTCCTGCTTCCCTTCTGGCATGATTATCTCACTTGGCGTCAGATCAGATGATGTTAAAGTTCAAGGCATGTCCCCTATTTCTTAATTTATTCTAAGAGGTGAGGTGTGTTTTTTTTCTTTTCTTTTTTTTTTTTTTTTTTCTTAGTAGATGGATCATGGCAGTTTCTAGCATATTCTAAATGCTCATTCACAGTGGAGTCTGTTGATGGCTCACTGGTTGTCAACGCACCATTTACTGGAAGCTGTTGGGACTTTAAGGTATTAATAACTGCGTGCACTTGTCTGATTCATCTATTGATGGTTAATGTCTTCCTTAGGATACTGGCATGCAGCTCCCCTTGATGTACGGTGATCGACAAGTGACTCTTTCTTGTCCTGTGACACAACCAACGCTGGCCCAAAGAACCGATGATCCGCTCCAGGAGGAACCTATTGACCGTCAAATGTTTTACCCTTTCCCATTTGGAAGACCCATTGGGTATCCTCCATATTCTCATGGTTTCCCTGGTGTAGGACCTATACCTCCCACTGTCCCACCTACAACGACTACTCTTCAAGACCCTACCAACAAATGCTCCCACTATCCCTTTAATTCTAGAGGTTTCCCAGCAGCACCACAGCGTCGACAGTCCAAGTACCCGATGTATCCTTCGTACATGTACCACTTCGAGAGCCTATTAAAGCAAAAACTACCTTCCATGATCACTGCTGCCCAGTTTGACCAGTATGGAAGTGTAAGGCCGTCTTTCTTGATCCAATGGCGGCATTCGATTAGTGGGGAAGGTCACGTGTGTTCCGTCTTTTCTCTTGGTAAAGGGGTTTTTGATTAAATGCAATACGTTGTATTTTCTCATTATTTCATCTGACTCCATAAATTAAAACATTTTAATGATATCTGTGCATCATTAAATGTGAGCAAATGTTTGACTAATCTTTAATGAAAGTTATTAGAATAAAATCAAATGTTTACAATTTATGTCAGGTAAATGCATCATGACAATTTCATAATCAGTTCAAAGATAATCAATACAATAACATCAAATTCTCTAGAATAAATTCATGTTTATTTGTATATCGCTTTTCACATAGGCCTACATAATTTCAAAGCAGCCCGAGTCCGCATTACATGATGTAGCAATTAAGTTATGCATTTCAGAAATAAATAAATGTATTCAGAATTTAAACTAGGTAGTTATGCAGATGAGCTCATTGAATAATGGCTACTTGTTTATTAATATTGTGATGATAGTAATATAGCCTACTTCATTGAAAGTGTGACATTGGCATTCTGCAATGAGTTTAAAATATCTGAATGATTTGACAGGTTTGAAGCAAGTGTTTGAGGATCTCTCTCACGTTATGATGATGATGATGATGATGATGATGATGATGATGATGAACTCCTCCTCCCGGTGAGCAGGTTTCAGGTTCTGTCTCTTACTGAAGGTCTAGACAGACATGGAGAAGCTGAGCGACACAGACCGCTAGAGACACACGGATAACCCAACCAGCTGACTGAAGATAATCTGACCGACAGCTGAGGAAGTTTGGATCAGGATCAGGATGGGCTGCGCGATATCAGGATCCGGATTGACTCCGAGAACACCAGAGATCAGAAACACGGAGGACGCGGAAGGTCCGGCGCGTCTCACGCCGCGTCACATACACCTGATCAAGGAGTCCTGGAAACTCATCCAGGAGGACATCGCCAAAGTGGGAATTATCATGTTTGTCAGGTGAGAATTATCTTGTGAATTATTATTATTATTAACACTCGTTTATATATCGCCTTTCAAAATACAAAAGCCGCTTTATAGAAAATGCATGTTTCAATCCGTGTTGTCAGTTTGTATATCAACGTGTAAACAAATCATTATGTTCCGCGTTAATTAGCCTATTAATAACAGATACTTATCTTTTTTATATCTATCTATCTATCTATCTGTCTCTCTATCTATCTGTCTGTCTATTTGTCTGTCTATCTAACTAACGTTTTTGCAATTCACATTACGAACACAAAATGGCATTTCACATTGACTTTAATGTCCAATGCCATTGAGTGTTTGTTAATGGTTTGCATCCTATAAAGGACTATAAAGAGTTTTTCCTCTTGGTTGCATTTTTAATGCATCTCTGGCATCATGAAAAAGTAGTCTGTACATCTCAAAAGTAGAGTACTGAGAAAAGTGCAAACAGAACAAATGAATCCGACTGAATCAGGTTAAAATTATGATTCTGAAGCAACTTTCACAGTCTCTAGAGAGCTGATGCTCCTTTTTATCCATATTAACATCAGTTGCTGTGAGGAAGTCAGACTTTCTTCTGTGCTTCAATGATACTAAATTATAGACGTTCTATATGTATAGATGTACTCCTAAATAAGAGCATCTTTAGACAGAGTTTAATGTAATTAAAGCTTCATTAAGGTGACTTGAATACACCAAATGTCCAGGTGACGCTTGAAAGCGCTCGTCTGATTGTTAAATTAAACCTTTATTAGCAGTGCTCATTATTGCGATCTCTGTATTCTGTTATTGTTGTTTGATTTGGAATCTGACAGCTGCATCGTGACAAACATTTGCTGAGAGGAAAAGCATTTTTTCAGGAAATTGATTATGGCCTTTTTATAGACTGAAGTCGTTATTTTTTACGGTATCCATCAAACAAACACACTGTAGACGTAATAAATCTTTCTAAACGCATTAAGACATTCATTTGTCTGCAGAAGCAACATTTGCTGCTCATGTAACAGATTATTTTGAGGACGCTGCAGTTTTTGTGTGTGAAACAGCTGTTATTATGAAGATACGACAGCAAATAAAGAGAAATGATGAAAGGACAGATGTATGATGTATTCTTACTCGATGTATGAATGTAGTTGATGTCAGAAGTCACACTTAATCCGTGAATTATGGTCAGATTCTGGGCTCAATCATAAACTGACCATATTTGGATTTAATATAATTCCACAAAAAAAAAAAAATCACACTATGAAAAAATTAAAATCAAATCAGTAAAGCTTTAACATGAATATTTCTCACACATTACAAAAAAATAATGAAAATATGATTGTAAAAATATCTATTTACGCCTCATCTATTTACAAAAAATACAAAAGTTAATTTCGTCTGTAATGTATAATAAATCTTAATTTATTATAATCTTGAAATTCTATGGACATTCCACAACTTTGCATGCATGTTTATGACTCTAAATGAGAAAGTGTCACAGGTTAACCAGTGTTTCTGACAACGTGAATCAAACTGACCCAAACCATGATCTAAGAGTTCATGTCATTGAATGTGATCAAATATTAACACAACTTTCATTTACTGCGACCAAAAGATGTAAAAACACCTGAAAACAGCGAATAAAAGAGCTTTATTGAAGAAAAGTGATCCTTGATCTGATGAAGGACATTCAGTGCTCAAACACTCGTTCGTTTTTTCCATCTCTAATGTCTAAAATGCCTCTTCACTTGCAGTGCTTTATGATGCATCATCATCATCATAATAACAGCTGTTTTCGCGTACAATGTTTTCACAAATGAATCTGTTGAGCAAATGCTGACAAACGAACGTGTCTTAATGTGCAGCTCATAAACTCCCCATGAACATCCGTCCAGATTCTGTTCAGTTTCTATCATGCGTGCACTGGGGAAATTATTTTGTTCTAAAGTTGTAAATATAACAGATTATTGGAGTCAGTTTTACAAGAAAATACTTTCTACTTCAAAATTTCATGTTTAAATCAATGTAAATATTTGTGAAATTGACTAGTAATTCCTGTTTTAAACAATAATTTCAAGTAAATCGTGACCTTTGGTGTGTGTAAAAAGCACGAGTTTCCTAGACTACTAAAGCCTTCAGTGATTAGACCGTAACAGTCGGATGGTTCATCACACACCGTAACATCTGGAAAATCAGGAACATCCTTCACTGAAACTCTCCAGATATTAAGGCAAGCCAGACATCGAGGCTGGAAGTCTCTGCAGATCATTATAAACAGGGCCTGAAACAATTCCCTATTCAACACCACAGCTAAAACGACTGTAATATACATATAAACATTATTAAAGACAAGTAAACCGTCAGTAAAAAAGAACAACAAATAATATAGATGCACCGATATGAAAATTTAGAATTTAATTAAATTTTTTTTTTTATAATTTGAGAGCCTGATTACAAAACACAAGTCTCATCATTAAAATGTATGTCCCAAACACACAATTATAATGTTCTTATTATAATTTTAATTCGCTGATATGAAAGACTAGTTCGGTGAACGACACTGAACTGTATTTTCCTTTTTTGTGGTAATTTCAATAATTTTTCAAGCAATTTCTAAACCATCATGTTGAACAGTCGCATCTGAAGTGTCTCAGCTGAAGGAAATAACACATTATTAATCAGCTTTAATATAGCGGCAAAATGTTCTTATCAGGCCGATAATGATACGGTGGCAGATATATCGTGTAACCCTAACAAATATTCAAATTACAAGCAAAAGCACAAATAAATACAGTAGAACTACAAATTAAATAAACAGTGCTTTTCAGGTTTAAATTGAATAAAGTAATCACATGTGAAATAACAGTGGATAGTCTTCACTGTATAAATGTAGATTAATCCTTATTAAACTTACAAACGGTATTCAGTCAGGAGCACTGAGTGAAATTTTGTTGTTGTTGTTGTTGTTGTTGTTGTTTGATTAACATTAAAATCACAGACAGCCGCAGGATTATTAGGCTGCTGTCCCTTTAAGAGCGAATGCGCTGATCTAATACACTGATACACACGTTTACTTTCTCAACGGTTTACTTTCACTTAAGACATAACCGACTGTTTACTAGGATATTCATATTTTTTACATATTATAGTGTGAATTTGTCCATTCAAACGCAAGACGACGTGAACGAGAGCTCAGTTTAGTATTTGTGTTGTATCTGTGTGCTTGCTTCAGATGTTTGCGCACAGAAAACTTCTTCTTTCAAGGCTTAAACTCTTGTGACGATGCAGCGTCCGCTGTCCCGAGCGTCGTTCACATTCATGTTCTCACTACGTTAAATTTTAAGGATTCATAAAACTATTACTGTCAGAAACACCAGCGATTTCACACCGTGTTTTTGAGACTGTCTTTGGTTCACTGCAGTTTTAAGCAGGAAATACTCAGCAATGCTGTCGACTTATGAACTTACACATGCTTTGTCTTAAAGCATATTAAAAACACCACATAGACATAAACAACATTTAAAAGCTGAATTACCACAGGGGGCTTTAAAAATAAAGGTTCCAAATGAAAGGTTTCCACAGTAATGCTATAGGACCAGGTTTGGTTCTTTCAGTGTTCAGTTCTTAAAATAACTTTTTTTTTTTCTTTTTCTTTTTGAAGAACATCTGAAGAAGCTACTATAAAGAACATTTTATTAGAGCCCGACCGATAGGGAATTTTGAGACTGATACCGATATAAGGGAGTAAAAAAAAAAGCCTGATATCGATGTTATTTGTGTATTATAATACAGTAGCAATATTATTTATGTGTATATTATAGTACAGTACCAGTCAAAAGTTTAAAACACTTTCCCATTCATGTGTACAAACTTTTGATAGTTTAAATAAATCAAACACTTGTGTAACCAAACTAGTTTGCATTTCATGTTCTATTCTATATTATATTCTAAATACTGTTGCATAATCTTCACTAATGACTTTGTCTTTTTATAGTCGCATTATATAAAAAATTACTTAAATATATCAAGTGTCACTGGCACTTAACCTTGTTATCTCTAATCTCTACAAGCAAAGGAAGCACTCAGATCTTTTTACTAAAGTAAAAGTAGTAATACCATAATGAAAACATGTTTAATTACATATGTACTGTACTTTTACCTAAATACTATTTTAAATATGTAGTCAGCAAAATGTACTAAACGTGAAACTACTAATTTTGCAAAATGGCCCTATACAAAGTGTTATAATTATATAAATTATTGGAATATGGCTTGCTGTTGCCACAGCAGTGTTCAGTGGATTAAATCATTTACTAGATTAACAATCAATCAACAAATTAAACTCACTCATACTGTCATAAATCACTAAAACGTCATTCGAATTAGACAAATACATTTCCTTGTCCCTAATAGTCAATGTAATGCAGAGGAAACTGTAAAAATGAACTGCAGTAGTGTTAAACTTGCATCATAAAATTACAACACTCAAATTATAAATGTAGGAATTAAACTCACTGATACTGTCGACAGTTCTTTTCCGGTGTCTTGTTCAGACATTAGCAGTAGCAGTTGAGCGGTGTCTTAAAGTTAAGTTGCTAACTTGTTAGCAGTGCAGTGGTGGCTTGAGTCTGTTGAATGGTGTTTAACTTTTAACGCTACGTTGTCTCCTGGTGAGATGCAATGCTATAAAGTAAATAAACAATGTCCCCGTCTTTTACTCTCACAACAAGCTTTTCATACTCGTTTGCTACATTAGCTAGCTAGCCATGTTTCGTACCTTGTCAGTGGAGTGGAAGCTAATGTGTGCGCATCTTACACACCGTGTCTGAAGAAGAGACCTCATCATTACTGAAGGGAAAGGGTTGGCTGGTGTCACTACAGTAACCTGGGCGCTCTGCTGGACAAACTACGTAGTTACACAAGTATTTTATCCGCGTTACATATTCTGTAAAAAAAAAACAAGTTCATATCGGCGGCATATCATATACGCCGATACCGATAAATCTGCGAAAGGCTCATATCAGCCGATATAATCGGCAGACAGATAAATCGGCCGGGCTCTACATTTTATGTAGCGATGCACAATATATCAGCCGATAAATTCTCATTTTTAATGTTATCGTATTCGGCCCAAAAAGAAAATTTGGCCGATTATATTAGCGCTGATAAATAATGTATTATTTCCTCCAGCTTAGACACTTCAGATGTCTCTGTTCATCATGATGGTTTTAAATTGCTCGAAATATGATTGGAATCACTTAAAGTAAAATGTTCAGTAGTCTGTCAAATCAGCTACATAACATTATAATTGTGTTTGGGACATGGATTTTAATGTTGAGACTTTAGTTTTTGTAATCGGGCTCTTAACATTTATATAAAAATTTGGATTTAGATTTATCGTCCAATATATCGGTTATCGGTATCGGCCAAAATGTTCATATCCGTGCATCTCTAATTTTATGCAATGCAGTTTCCATAGATGTGAAGAAAACAAAGCAAATCTATTCCCTTCTGAAGAAACGGCGTTGAGCAGTTTAGTTCAAACCAGCGTTAAAATGCCCAAAGCATTCATGCAAACCAGTAGCGAGTCAAGTGGGTTTAGCAGGTTATAAAGGGTTCTGGTTATACGGTAAGACTCTGAGACGGATGGTAGTATTTTAAAGATCTTCCTCAGGAAACTGTTTGAATATGAGTTGTGGTTGAAGAGCGGAGTGTGTGTTGTGTCTGTAACAGGTTGTTTGAGACCCACCCGGAGTGTAAAGACGTCTTCTTCCTCTTTCGAGACGTGGAGGATCTGGAGAGGTTACGCACCAGCAGGGAGCTTCGAGCACACGGCCTGCGGTCAGTACACACACTCCACACGGGTCAGAAACACACACCCGAGTGCCCTGCATCTGCTACACACAGTGTGTGTGACCGTCTTATGAGATTAAAAGGGCACAATCCTTCCGAAATATAGTGCATTACATTTACATTTATGCATGCTTTTATTCAAAACGCGAGGAACAAAAGGCAATTCATCAAAGAGACGACAATAAGTGCAATATACAGTGCCAGGTTTATCAGACAACTAGATTAGGAAGTGAACTAGAGGAGATGAGCAATGTTTTTTCATAATGTGAGTTTGAGTGCATTTATTAAAGGGTGATGAAGATCAACATCCTGATGTGCAAATCAAACAAAAGCTCTTTATATCAGGTCATTATTTCTGCTCAATAATGAACACGAGACATGCATTTCTCTTCTAATGCATATATTTATATAGTTATAAGAGCCTGGATTGATTTCATCAACCTGTCAGAGATAGTTATCAGTACAGCTGAAGACACTCAAACCAAAGCACTTACTAGAACAAATCCTGTTTGTTTGTTTATTTATTTATAACCGTGTATGAGCGAAAATTCAACTTTTCAGGAAATGGAAAACATTCAGTATTTTTTAAATGATGAAACACTCACAATTATGATAAAGTAAAAAAAAAATCTTTGACAAAAAAAAAATTATAACGAGTAAAAATTATGGAAAAATTGTATTTATAATTTTGACTTTTTGTCATTTTTACTTTTGTCAAAATTGACTTTTTATGACAAGTCAAAATTGACATACTGAGTCATAATTATTATAAAAAAGTAAAAGTTCTGACAGTCAAATTTATGTTAAATTCAGAATTATGAAATTGAAAGTCAATTATGACATACAAAGTTGAAATTATGACAAAAGTAAAAATGTACAGAAGTAAAAAATTATGGCAAAAATTCTTGACTAAAGTAAAATGGCCAAAAGTAAATATTATGAAAAGGCATACAAATTTCAATATGTCAATTTTTACAAGTCAAATTTATGACCGTATGAGTTGCGAGTTATAAAGTCCAATTTTAAGGAAAAAATAGACTGACTTTTTCCCTCAGAGTTGCGACTTCATATCATGCACTTCTGACTTTGACTTTTTATCTCATAATTTTTATAATTTTTATCTCAATATCTTTTTTATTCTGTGGCGGAAACAAGCTTCCAGACAATAGTAATGATTCATGATACAAAATACAAATGGAGATGATTTATCATTTAATTAATTTTAATTAATTTAGCAGACACATTTATGCGAAGCAACTTATAAATGTGGAACATCAAAAGCAATTTGTTGCTGAGCAAACAATATTCAGCGTTATAGGCAATATTCATAGTTTTATTCAATTTTTTTTTATATATAATAATTTATAGTATTAATAAGTTCTAGTAAGTGCTTTGGTTTGAGTGTCTTCAGCTGTACTGCGAATTTTCTCAGACAGCTTCATGAAATACTTCAGGCTTTTATAAATGCATGTATAGAAGGGCGATGCATGTGTCGTGTTCATTAGAGAGCAGAAATATTAATGAGCCGTTACAGTTCAGATCATGACAGGGATATAAAGAGCTTTTGTCTGATTTGCACGCCGGGATGTTGGATCTCACAGCGACAGAAAGAGGAAAAACAAAAGATCGAGAGCCAGTGGTGCTTTGAAAGAGTCACATCTCTCGCTATAATAATGACCTTTGATTGACAGGCATCATGTGACAACATGACCGAACACTTTTACACCATAGTACTTTTTTTGTAAGGAATGCATTTAGATGTTATTGTCACTATGACCCAATGAAATCAAAGCATGCACAAAATATCAGATAAACGATACAAAAACACCATCATCTGATTGTGGAATCCATTAACACAGAATACCACTGGAATTATTGAATTTTGCAAATGGACACATTAAATGCAATGCAACAATTAGTTATTGTGTTTCATGGACAAAACTCATTGTTCAGCCTCAAGTGGCCGATAAAACATCAGAGATGTGATAAATCTGATGCATTAATGATCATACACTGGTCTAACTGTTGCTGTTTATAATCATGCAACTAAACAATGGTGCATTTATTAATATGAGATGTGCAAAATCTTTAATAAAGCATGTTTCCAGTGTTAGAGATGGTAAGAGGCACTACATGATTTACTATTATTATCTGACAGCTCTACACACACACACACAGCTCTACACACACACACAGCTCTACACACACACACAGCTCTACACACACACTGATCTACACACACACACAGCTCTACACACACTGATCTACACACACACTTATTCACTGTTTGCTCTCAAATCCCCCGAACACCAATTACTGATTGAATGTGGTGTTGTTGTAAAGGACGAGAGGCTGTTGAGCCAAACATCTGTGTGTGCGTGTGTGTGTGTGTGTAATGAGGCCGATGGCTCTTCACAGCATGAAAACAGAATGAGCGCTCAGATTAGGCCTGTGCTGTCTGAATGTTTGAGTGTTTTAGTGACAGCTGTCAATCTGAGAGTCACACTCAACTTTATCATGGCACACTTATAAAAACGCTTTAAATGTGACTGGTGTCTCTGTCCTATGGAAGAACGTTTTCACCACAGAAGGAAAAAAAAATCCCTCTTTTGTAAATCTAAAAAGTCGAAATTATAAAACATAAACTCAAACTTATGACACTAAAAGTCATATTTATTATGATATATAGGTCCAACTTATGACGACAATTCATAATTGACAGTAAAACATTTATATAAAAATTCAGAATTATGACGTCAAAATTATGAAATTAAGAATTATGAAATAAAAGTTGACAATTTGACAAAAGTAAAAATTATTATGTCAAAATTATGACCAGTAATTATAAGTCAAGGTCAAAAAGACCAAGACAAAGGTCCAAAAAAATAATAATGACATACTTAGTCATAATTATGACATGTCAGTCACACAGCAGGCGCAAGTTCTTTATAACGCAGGAATGAGAGTATTGTTCCTAGCCATATTGTCCTAGAAAATCACAACTTTTAGTTTTCCGTCAGTCTTAGTTCACGATGTAATTACAGAAGAGGCAAGTTTTAGATAGGAAAAATATCGAAACTCTGTGATAAATGTTTTGAGAGAGATGCTAACGGTCTAATCACATTCAATGATCTATGCTAAGCTATGCTAAAAGTGCTACTGTTTCAACATAGCTTACCTACTGAACTGTTTAACTGTTTAATAAGCCTATTTCCAAATAAAGTGGAGTGTTCCTTTTAAGACGACAGGTTTACAGTCGTCTGAAAATTTGCTCAGGAAAAAAAAAATTAGTAACAAACCAGATATTTTCATATGTGGGGTCTGAGTCAAAATAAATAAAGGTGACTTTTCTTGTGTTGTTCTGCAGAGTGATGTCGTTCATCGAGAAGAGTGTAGCGAGACTCGATCAGCTGGAGCGGTTGCAGACTCTGGCGCTGGAACTGGGAAAGAGCCACTATCGATACAACGCTCCACCCAAGTATTACGGGGTAACAGTCCTCTCAAACACACGCTAGTTCTGTGACCTTTACGGGGTAACGATCCTCTCAAACGCGCGCTAGTTCTGTGACCTTTACGGGGTAACGATCCTCTCAAACGCGCGCTAGTTCTGTGACCTTTACGGGGTAACGATCCTCTCAAACGCGCGCTAGTTCTGTGACCTTTACGGGGTAACGATCCTCTCAAACGCGCGCTAGTTCTGTGACCTTTACGGGGTAACGATCCTCTCAAACGCGCGCTAGTTCTGTGACCTTTACGGGGTAACGATCCTCTCAAACGCGCGCTAGTTCTGTGACCTTTACGGGGTAACGATCCTCTCAAACGCGCGCTAGTTCTGTGACCTTTACGGGGTAACGATCCTCTCAAACGCGCGCTAGTTCTGTGACCTTTACGGGGTAACGATCCTCTCAAACGCGCGCTAGTTCTGTGACCTTTACGGGGTAACGATCCTCTCAAACGCGCGCTAGTTCTGTGACCTTTACGGGGTAATGATCCTCTCAAACACGCGCTAGTTCTGTGACCTTTACGGGGTAACGATCCTCTCAAACGCGCGCTAGTTCTGTGACCTTTACGGGGTAACGATCCTCTCAAACGCGCGCTAGTTCTGTGACCTTTACGGGGTAACGATCCTCTCAAACGCACGCTAGTTCTGTGACCTTTACGGGGTAACGATCCTCTCAAACGCGCGCTAGTTCTGTGACCTTTACGGGGTAACGATCCTCTCAAACGCGCGCTAGTTCTGTGACCTTTACGGGGTAACGATCCTCTCAAACGCGCGCTAGTTCTGTGACCTTCAGCGGTTTCATCCTCACGTGTTTCACTCGATTGAAGTGGAAATACAATACAATTAAATTCTCTCATCAAAGCATCACATGGATCATAACAGACGTCCGCTGTGCTTTTCTGCAGTTTGTGCTCTGTGTCTTTTTCCTGAAATTCTTCTGATCATCATCTGTGGAATAAAAAAAGATGATGTTTCTGTACAACAATAGCTTAAAGTCCATTTTGGATTTGGACGGTTTTGGAGCTTGACAGCTGGGGATCAATGTGAATTTGTGTGTAGATTATTTACTTTTTTTCCTTTTCTTTTTTGATGGAAGATCAATTATCAAATCTTTCTTACCAAAGAAAGTTTTCTGTTTGTAATTTTTTTTTTTTTTTACATCACATCATAAAATCATATTTTATGTAACTTTAAAATTCTCATCATGGATCTGCTGCAATTAAGATTTATATATATTTTTTTTATACAACAATAGTTGTCTTTTGTAGTAGTATTTATTTGTCATTTTTGGAGCAATCTTTTTGGTCTATGATCAGGTTAATTTTTCTAAAGAATTATATGAAATGCAAAGTGCAGAAAAGGAGCGAGTGACGGGTGTTTGAGTGACAGGTGTCAATCAGTGAGTCATACTAAACTTTATCAGGACACACGTTTACCACTGAAGTCTGTTTAGGGAAACACTTTAGTGACCGTATGGGAGAACTATTCATCACTTAAGAAAGATTTCGATTTACGTCAATTAAGATTTATCAAAGCATGAATATAAAAAGAGTCAATAATTATGACAAAAGTAAAAATTGACATACTGTGTCAATTGTTTTTGGTTTTTTTCAAATAATTGTACTTTGTCATAATAATTTTGACTGTCATAATTTTGACTAAGTACAATTATTTGAAAAAACGACATCACTGTCCAACCTGATTACGTAATGCGTGGTGCATTTCAGAGTTCAGCAAGAAGAGCATTTGTGGTTAAAAAGTCTATATATTTTTTCCAAATGGCCGATGGTTTGTCTAGATAAGACTCTGATCTCGACTGGAGAAAGAAAGACATGCACATCTTGGACGACGTGGCAGAGAGTAAATGAGAGAAAAGATTAGTTCCCTTCAGAATTCACATTTGAAGTCCATAAATATTTGGTATTTTGCTGTTCTGCTCAGATTGATGCATAGGTTTGGTAAATATTATGAATTAGATTTTATTTATATTTTCTGTTTTCACTTTAAGTGTAGTTAATTTGTTTGTTTTTGTCACTTTTATTAGTTTAAAGAACAAAATGTCTATACTTTTTATTCATTTTTATGTAGTATTAGTTTACTCTTTCTGTGTTTTCACGGTTATACGGTAGGGGGCGCTGTTACACATCTTCTGGAAGTGTTTTTTTTTTTAGCTGGTAAACCAAACAAACAACAAAAATATAAACTAATTTCTGAGCCCTTACATACAACAATGAAATATAACAATGGATGACAGAATAAATGAAAATAAAAGACAGTAAAATTTTAATTAAATATGAAAATACATTGGAAGGAAATAGAGGTAGTGAATCAAGTTACCCAACACTAGTTTCACAAATTTGTCACTTTTTTGTGTTAATTTTTTTAGTGTCATAACATCTGAAAGATTAGAGTCTCCTGATCAAAAGATGTGAAGAACCAGAAACGAGTGATAAAAGTGATTTAGTCTTTGAAAAAAATTTGATTGTTTTTTTGTTCAAAACATTTTTAATTTTTTTTTACTTCCCCACATTCAAGTGTTGATAAAAAAAAAAATGCATGAAGCTAGAATAAAATGTTTCTACCTTTTTGCCCTGTTCTTTTAATTTGATTTATTGCATGTTCATATATTAATACAAATATTCTGGAGGCGATGAAACTTCTGTGCAATTGATCAAAATGTTGACACGGAAAGAGTAAAAATATTTGATTTGATTTCAGTTTAGGTCAAGTTCAAATGTTTGTAGTCAGCAGTGCTGACCGTGTGTGTCAAGGTGTCTTTATTAGTACCCGAGGGTACATTTTTTGTGCAGACAGGAGATTCAGCAATCCATACATAAAAACAAACAGAAGTTTTTATGCTTTGGATATTTTATAATGTTCTAAGAAAGACCATGGCAGTGTGCCTCTGCACAATATCCAAACCAAGATACAAGGAAGAACAACAAGACTGACAATATGAAATCTGGACAGCTTTCTGAGGCAAAACAGACGCTGATGTCCCTTTTTACATACACTCAGTTATTTGCAAAAGTCAGTTTAGAGTGTATGACAGTCCCAAGATATTTGTAGCTTTCTACACAATCCACCGCCTGGTCTTTAATGGAGTCATAATGAGAAGCTGTTTCTAAAATCTATGATCATGCCTTTAGTTTTTTTCTATATTTAACACCAAATAAGATTTGTCACAGCAGGAGACAAACTCTTCAATAACAGGACCATGACCAGTGTGTGTGTGTGTGTGTGTTTCAGTACGTGGGAGCCGAGTTCATCTGTGCCGTACAGCCGATCCTGAAGGAGCGCTGGACACCAGAACTGGAGCAGGCCTGGAAGGTAAACCGGGTTATTCATATATACACTCATTTCCAGGGACTGGTGACGTCACGGTGATCCACATCTGTCACATGCGTTGGGTGGTGGTGGTGGTTTTTCTCTTATTTGGTCTTTTGCATCACTTGTGACATAAATGACCGATCTAACCAACACTCATAGGTTTTTGTGCAGGATAAACTGACATCGCTGTAGTCTGAGTTTATTGTTCTACTTACAAGGTTTCCTCGTCTAGTACAACAAATGCACACCTTTTACACTGGTAAATCTTTATGTATCTTTCAAAAAGGGTGGAAGAATATATCATGACATTTATTTGATGTTTTGTTTTAATGCTTAGTATTAGAAACAACAAAGGTTACTTTATCTAACAGTGATTTATTAACACCTTCCCATCCAGCATTTTTTTTTTTTTTAGTGTCCTGCCAGCATTTTTGATCGTTTTAACTCAATTTTTATATTTTGTTGTTTGAATATCTGAACACACAATACATCAAAAGAAAGAGCAGAGCCTCTGCTTTTAAACCTCAAAACCCATTTGATTTGAATCCATGAGTTGTGTTTGTACAGTAGTGCTGCAACAATGATCCCGCCGGTGCTCTTCACGGGCCGGACAAAAATGAACAATTAAATGAATGTACTATATTTTACTTTGATAGTTTATTTAATATTTTTAGGGGATTTTATGGTACTGAATTATATTTACTCTGTATTTATAATACATTTATTCACTTTGAGCATAGATCTTAATTTAATTTCCAAACTGTTGCTCATTCTAGATTGAGATCAAACTTCATTCTGTTGTAAAAGACGACTCTTTTACATTGAAGTGTAAAAAAAGTTAACTTTAAAAAAAATTACTGAATTTTACATTTATTGTTATTAAAAAATGCACAAAAATATTATTTAAATTTTTTAATTGAAATATATTTTGCAAAAAAGTTTTACTATAAAACTGCAACAAAAAAAATTTGAGTTCCAAATTTGATCTCTCAAAAACTGAGCTTTGTCAGATTGTGTTGGGCTTTTACTAGATAAAATTAATCTCCCATTTATTTCCAACGCACTCATTTTTTCCCCCATGATTTTGTGTGTTCACACAGAAGTTTCATACCATTCCGATGAAGAACAAAAATGCTAAAAATGCTAAACTAAATTTCCATTAAACATGACCGCAGCCTCAAAAGACACTAAACCCATGTCATAAATTATGATCATCCATTTGAAACTGTTTCTCATGGTAAATCGTCCATGACAAATGTGTTTAGAGAACACAACCGGTTCAAAAGAGTCACTCTAGAATAAGTCTATACTGAAATACTTGATGCGTGTGTGTTTTCCGGCTCAGACTCTGTTCCAGTTCGTCACCGGGATCATGAAGGACGGGTATCTGGAAGAGGAGAGAACCAAACGCAACCTCATGTTGACGTCCACCAAAGAACGGCCAGACAAGAGGAACACCGTGATCTAGATGTGTCCGGCTTCACTCAGAAACCTCAGTGATGTGGCTTAGTCGTGTACATAGTGTATTTATTTCAATTCTTCATTGGTTTTTTTTACAGTACATAATGTTCACGTCTCTGTTGAAGGATCTGATTCTGGAGTCTTTGGGATTTTTCTCACGATGATGGAGCCAATGATGTCAAACTCAAAAGATATTATTTATTTGCAAATCTAGGGTGGTTTTGTTCATCTCAAATAAGAAAAGGTGGCAATTATGTATAAAAAAAAAAAAGTTCAATAAATGGGCTTTTGAAAATAAAATAGACTGGAGACCTGTAATTATTATTTGACCGTGAGGAGAAAGTTACTGATGTTTGTTCAACTCACTCACCATATAAAACACTGTTTAAATCAAAAATATGGCTTGAAATATAAACTAAAATATTCTAGAGCAACATGATCTGCATCAGTCAACACCCTAACGAACTGAAAACGGTCATTAAATCACGTAAAGACGAATCAGATGTGTTTCCTCGGTTTGGAGCCGCAGGTTCTTCCTGATGATGTCACTTCCTGATGTCGTCAGCCGGGGCTGATGGGAAGGCGGAGTGGCGCTGGCCAGTGTTGAATGATCGTACACACCTGTCTCTCACTCCAATACTGTCCCGTACTATGTGGCTTTAGTTTTCTTGCTTTTACTCTTTTTGTCTTTCTTCTTCAGGCCGTCCATGTGCGCTCGCAACAAGTTCGAATACGCCTGGAAAACAAACGAGTCCGCGTCAGTTTTACTGTCTCTCTTTCAGAAACACAATGGGATGTACAGTCAAACCAACATGTTTTCAGACACATTTCTCACATTATTCACTATAGTTTTTAATAAAATATGAAACTCATTAATATTTCACTGGTTTTGTCCGTCCTTCTGTTAGACTCTCACACATGAATTATGTTGAATATCTGTCAGCTGTTAAATTTAACTACACTATTAGATAATACCAGTTTAGCTCAACCAGTGACCAAGCAATGCTTCATGTTGTTCAGTCTGTGTGTAAAAAGAGCATTAGCAATTACAGAAAAAACACTGAAGAAAAACATGATCAGCTCAAAGTGGAGGAATCATTTTAGGGCCCAAATTTTTATAAATGTTACTGGTATTTATAAAGAATATTTGGGTATAATAATCAGTTTACTTTATTTTGCTCTCCTCACTTACAGAAATGAACTATAGTGTCCTGCACACACTAGTGAAACAATATCAAAAATGATATCTGGTGTCTGAATCATGTTTGGTTTGACTGTACGTGTCAAACATTCAGAAACACTTCACAAGTCACACTAACATAAGGGAAAATATGACTGATTATTTATAAATGCAGGTCAATATCGAGCTGATTTAACAGATGTTTCAAGCTCCAAAAAATGATATGAATAAAGCTTTGTGAATATAATACGACTCACCATTTGAAACTTTATGACTTCTTTGGTGCTGACCTGAAACACAGAGAGACGTTAGAGAATAATGACCCGGAGAACAGCCTCACTATGAGGGACAATCACAACATTTAGATTTATTATACACTGATATATTTATGAGTCTGATTCTACCAATGACACTATCAGAAGACAGACTAAAAATAAACAAACAATTGTTGAAATGAATACATGTGCCAATATTTAAATATGGAAATAATCAAAAAATAATAAATGGGCAACATTTTTTTTCCCCATTACCCTTTGTTTTATCAAGTCATTATACCTTTATTTTTCTATTATTAAAATTATTATTTTTATGTGTGTTTTTTTATTTATTCTTCTGCTGGTTTGGGCCTCCATTTGAACTGAGTGTTCAGGGAATAATTGTGTTAAAATTATTGGCAATTTTCTGCATTTGAGAACACACACTCTCTCTCACACACACACACGTATAAGTGCTGGAATCTCTTCTCACCACTGTGCTGATCTTCTTCTTGCCCTCTGAAGCTCTGATGAGACATTTGTTGTCGGCCGGTTCAAACGTCTCTGGATGACCTTTCCTGGGGACCGGCTTCGTCCTGCCATCGTCTGCACACACACACACACACACAACATGACTTACAACATCAATAACACTGTGAAGAGCTCTCTCACACACACACACACACAACATGACTTACAATATCAATAACACTGTGAAGAGCTCTCTCACACACACACAACATGACTTACAATATCAGTAACACTCTGAAGAGCTCTCTCACACACACACACCTTACAACATCAATAACACTGAAGAGCTCACACACACACAACATGACTTACAACATCAATAACACTGACGAGCTCACTCACACACACCTTACAACATCAATAACACTGAAGAGCTCACACACACACACACACACACACACACACACACCTTACAACATCAATAACACTGTGAAGAGCTCACACACACACACACACACACCTTACAACATCAATAACACTGTGAAGAGCTCACACACACCTTACAACATCAATAACACTCTGACGAGCTCACACACACACCTTACAACATCAATAACACTGTGAAGAGCTCACACACACCTTACAACATCAATAACACTCTGACGAGCTCACACACACACCTTACAACATCAATAACACTGTGAAGAGCTCACACACACCTTACAACATCAATAACACTCTGACGAGCTCACACACACACCTTACAACATCAATAACACTCTGACGAGCTCACACACACACCTTACAACATCAATAACACTCTGACGAGCTCACACACACACCTTACAACATCAATAACACTCTGACGAGCTCACACACACACCTTACAACATCAATAACACTCTGACGAGCTCACACACACACCTTACAACATCAATAACACTCTGACGAGCTCACACACACAAAGCATTATCATCCCGGGCTTTTGTTATCGTTAACAAAACTGTTTAAAGTCGAAATAAAAATACAATACAAATATTACATTAAAAACTTTAGCTGTTGTTTTTATATCCAGGTGTCATTTGAAATTGTATAATTATAATTGTAGATTATTTAAAATTGTAGGTTTCATTATAATTTTCAATTTGAATAATTTTAATTTAAAACATTAAAAAACTCCACTAGAGTATAAAGACCAGTAGTGAGAGGTGTGTGTGTGTGTGTGTGTGTGTGTGAGAGACGTACACTTCTTCAGTGTGATGACGACGCTGCCGCTGGTCCGGCACTTCTGGAACAGACGCGTGAGTTCAGTGAGGAACTGCAGAGAAACACACACACACACACACACACACACACACACACATATTAACATCTCAATACCGTTCATGCTCACATATCTGACATGCTCCACAATCTAATGGTAATAAAAGTGAACGAGCGCTGCTCCCCAAAACACAACTACAGCATCTAGTTCATTAAACACTGTAATGTGTCATAAAAACATTTCTAACAAGTTAATAAGCACTTGTTTTGTTTTTTCAGTAAAATGTTATCATAACTCGACTGAATATTGGGAGAGAAATATACATACGCTGCTTTAACTCAAATGGCATTATAAGAATTAAAGACAAATGTAATAAACAATTGTTGAAATAAATAAATGTGGCAATTATGGAAATAAATCAATACATAAATATAAAATAACAAATAAAGGGGATAGTATAATATTAATACAATTATAATTATAACATTGTACCAAAAAAAAACTACATTTTATTAACAATGTAATGTTTGATTTATCAAGTAATTTGCCTATATTTTTCCCCTTGTACTTAAACACACACACACACACACACATATATATCTGGCCTTATGTGAACACACTGTAATGCATGTAACGTATGTTTAGCTCATGTACAGCTGTAGATTTTTAGTTTAAAAGTTGCTGATTAATTTTAATATCTCTATATCAGGTAATTGATCACATGTATACTTTATTATGGTAATAAATCAAACGAATTACTTTGCTTTTTCCAATTAGAACGAAGAAGAAATGTCTATGAAGGGTCTATAAGGCATTAGTTGACTTACTTTAACATTGTTTATAATAATACTTAGCAATAATACTTTAAACGACCCTGAAATAAGCTACATGAATTAGTGTGTCGACATTACAGCAGCAGAATCCAGTGTGAGGAGTTTGTGTGCTTTAGCTTGCTAACATGTTTGAACTCGACGCCGTCCGATTAAACACGAAAACTCTGAACCTCTTGTACAGTACGTGCGTATTATCAGCTGATAAACGCAGAATATGAGATATAAAGTGATCTTACCGCGTCGTTTTCTAATAACACCATATCTTCAGTGATGAATGAAGTGCTAACACACAGTTTGATGATTAGAACACGTCGCTCAGCTGCACTGAAGCCCCGCCCCTTCTCGCGCTTCTTCTTCCTGCGCGCGAAACACTCACATGACGTCACTACCGCCCTCTAGCGGCGCCAGAATCACATCGTTACAGGATGATTTACTATGCTTTTACTGTAGTAAACTCTTATGTTGATGCTAAATTAACTATTCGGAGTTAATTAACAGGAAAAAATGAAGTATGTAAGGTCGGACACTTCTTCATCCACTCAACGGACCCTTTTCACAGACTGTGACGAAGCGATTTAACGGTCATTCCCATCGGGAATCCCGCCAAAATATATGTATTATAGACCTTATTCAGAGCAGCGCCATGACAGGTATGAAAGTGAGGCTGTGAGGGATAGACTTACTGTGTTTCCAATGGCATCCGCTGTAAAAAGCTGAATAAAGCTCCTAGATTACTTACAATTTTCCACAGCTTATATTGTCGGGAGTTTTTTGTCAACTGAAATTTCTTGGAAATATATTTTTCCAGTGTTTCATGAGCAGAACAAAACGAAAACGCATTAAATAACAGTACAGCCCATCGAAGAGATGCATGTCTATCCCTCACAGCCTCGCTTTCATTCTCATTAAAAATCAAAGATGGCGCTGCCGTGAATAAGGCGTATTACACGACTACTTTGTATTTGTTGTATTCATGGGTTTCAGTCACGTGACTTTTTTGTTGTGGCCGCCATCTTTAGGACCTTTGCGTTAAATCGCATGATCTCTCCCTGGTGATCGGAGAGATGTTGCACACTTAAATAGCACAGATGAAAAGCAACGGTATTTAAATAAAATATATACTTTAGGTATAGATCCGTATTTACTGTTAAACGACCTACTGACTCCACTAAAGTCTAGTAAAAACGTGCCAAATTTTACGTTTGCTGACATTTACATCTACCTCGTCCACACTCCCTCTCCATGTCCCCACCACTTTTGAAACATCTCTCGCGGCACGGATGTACCAATACACATAAATAAAAGTCAAATAAGAGGTGGTCTAGCACGCTGAAATGTGTTGTTTTTTAAATCAAGTGATCAAAGTGCTTGTTGACTCTGGATCAGTGGTGCAGATACAGTGTTCTCTCGTGACTCGCGCACACCGCACAGTCTTCACACACGGACGCGCGCTTTAATCCATTTCGGAGACTATTGGCTCCGGTGAGATCACAAAATAAAATGCACACAAATGTGTGCTGACTGATATCCTGACTGATATACAACCACTGATAAACATAATCGATTATTTTAATAAGGGTTTTGTAATAAAAAATGGTACGAGGGCGGATTAGAACCCAGACCTCTGACACGCTTGGCAAAAGTTCCGCCACTGGACAATCAAGTATGTAAAATAGTCATTAAACGACAAATTAAATTCAATGTACTATTTAAATTGATTGGTGGACATCGTATTGTTATTGTACAGGTATGATTTATGATTTAGTGTTGTATTAAATGCCCCCATGAAGAAATGTTCTTGATAACAGGAAGGGTAAGTGGCACTCTGTTAATCAAGCAATATTAACGTTACACCAGTAATCGCTGAACATAAAAGCATCGCTGAACTGAATTGCTAATAATGTCGGTAAAGCACATATCTCTTGTATTATCAGTGACGTTTGGACACCTTTATTTTCAATTCTCATTTATTTGTATAGCGCTTTTCACAATATTTCAAAGCAGCTTTTCAGAAAATGTGTGTCTACATTACAATTTAGAGTGTCAGAGTTATGCATTTCAGAAATGTATAGGCTATAAATCATGCAGTTAGCTAATAATCTATTAATTTAAACAATGCATTAAGGCAGAAACAGTGAGCAGTAGTAGCATACTGAAGCAGGTAACGACAACATAATTCAGCCAAACGTATAACTAAGGTTATAATGTAAATATAGATAGCGGTCTAGAATAAGGTTGTAGAGAATACGTGTTTCAATTGTAAACTACATGTTTTAATTTTAGCTAGCTAACCTGTAATTAGCTAATTTTACTTTTATTTAAATTCCCAGGTCAACGTTTAATTTCTCAACATTTCTTTGTGATTTGCTGTTATCACAGTTTACAGCACAGCAGATAGACGGCATGTGGCAATTCGGTCCTACAAATGGCGGCCGCTCCACTGTGTGACGTCACATGAAATCTATGAATACATATAATACACGCATTACAATATAACATTGGCCATATATATATATATATATATATATATATATATATATATATATATATATATATATATATATACAGTACACACACAGTATAGGCCTACATACTTACATATACACATTTTATATAAGTAATAAAAACGATAAAAGATTTATTCATATAGTGCCTTTAATGCAGCTTCTCAAAGTGCTTTACATTGTAAATATAGCCTACATAATAAAGAATTAAAGAGAGAGAAAAAAACAATACCAAAAATCAATAATAAGTCAACCTAAAAAATATATATCAAGTTGAAACACTGAAAATTAAAAACACTGAAATGTTATTCAATTAAATTTATAATAGTAATTTTATTTTATTGAATTAGAAAAAAAAATTCTAATGAAATGGCCAAAAGGCTTCCCTTATTTAGAGACCGGATTAAGAATTCAGAGGCCCCTGGGCACAATGTCTTGTAGCGACCTTAGATGTCTTCTAGAGACCTTTATGTTAGGCAATACACATTTTACATCTCATGTGTGTTGGGAAAAGAGCGAGTTCGGCAAAAGGCGGATTCGAACTCAAAAGCTCCTATCAAGCATCTCACGCTCTACAGTCGTCTTTTTGCTGAAAAGACAGGCACTTAGTGCAAAAATATGCTCCGTTATCAAAAAAAAAAAAAAAAAAAAAGTATATATATATATTTCTTTCCCTCGCTTGGGCCCCAAGTGCGCATGGGCCTGTAATGCCCATTGGGTAATCCGGGCTTGCAAATAATATATAATAAGATATATATATATATTTATATATAAGATATATAATACTACAAATATTACAGTTGCTTATATGTGACATTTATATTTCAAGTTTCATGCTTAAAAGAATTGCACACGTGAAATGTTAGTTTGAAGCGTGTCGATCTATGGAGTGGGTTTGGAGAAGACACAGTCCTGGTTCAGCTCGAGCTCAGCGAGCGGGACGGCAAACTGCGAGGTCCAGTCTCGGTCAAACACGGCATTCAGCTGATGCTGGAAAGAGTTTCCCAGCAAAGCATCCTGGGAAACCACTAAGCCCACTCCGGCAGTGGTGTTGAAGTAGTCAGCTGACCAGTTAGACGTGCCTGAACACAAAAACCACAGCAGTTCTGCATTAGTGTCAGTTGTTCATATGTGTAAATATCAAAACTATATATACAGGGCTCGACATTAAGTGTGTCATGTGCAAGTAAATTGGTCATTTGAGTAAAATTTTTGCTGGTCCAGAAAAAACGAATTTTTGTCGTGTAAATATAATTTATTCTGAAGCAATATTCAGTTTCTATCAGCTTTGACATGTTTAAATCTGCATATTTGTGATATTTACTCCAAGGGCTTTTTTTTAACCTTTATAAAGGGCTTTTCCCTTTCCTTTTTCCTTTCATCTTTCATTTCAAATTCTTAAATTTGATCAATAAATTAAATTAGAATTATAAAAGGAAGAATCAAGACACTATAGGGCTGTTACCAATCAAAATAAATCATTTACACTGAATAATTACAACTGCATTGCATTTTATTAGATTCTTTTAAATATTTTTTGAATGTACAAATAAGAAATGTAGAGGAATTTTTGTAACTTTTAAACATGAAAGTAAATGGCAGGTGACCGTCTTAATGAGTGAGTCATTGAGTCATTCATTCAAACGATTCGTTTAAACAGTTGATTCATTCAAGAATGAGGTAGTTGTTCCCATTCAGTCGGTCAACTCGGTACGACACATTACTATGGGATATCGCGCTCTAGCGCCGTCTGCTGAAGACACCTTTATAGAGTGCCGAAGTTATAACGTCACTTTGTAGAACAACTCAGAAGCTAGCGGCGCATGGGTTCCCTCGATCGAAAAGCTATGCATTTTCCCCATAGACTTTTGGAAAATCGCAAAAAATAAGATCTGTGTTCAACAAAGAGTTGTGACCCTTACACGTTTTGTCTATCAAGATAATCTTTACAAGTTAATCCAAAATTTATAAATTTTGATGCCTAAATAAAGCCGTTAGATATACAATGATAACGGTAAAAAGTTTAAAAAAAACCACAAGCAGGTTATAACTGGTGTGTTTTATGTCAGATCAAAACGTGCAAATATTTCGAGGCTTTGTTAACCACAGACCTTATTTCAGGCGATTTAGCAAAACCCCATAGACTTTAGGGCGAGGGAACCGGAAGTGCTAAAATGCTAACTCACTTCCGCGTTTTAGCCTACAGAGTGGCGTAATAACTTCGGCACTCTATTCACGCCTGAAAGGCCAATGACGCATGACGTCGTGGGCGGGGCCACCTGCCCACAGCATATAAAGGCAGTCGTATGCGTCATTCCCTTTGTTCTTCAGCTCTTCACCGTGCTGTTGGAACACCATCACGCCACATTTTCGCAAGAATAAAAGCCCACGGTGGTGATTCTTGTCAAAACTTAGGCAGAAAGAGAAAGCTTTTAGCACAAGGTCAGCTTTGCTGGCGATTGGCTACGTTTTTTTCTCAAACTAAAATTTTCAAACATGCCACATTCACAAGAAAACCCACGACGGTTACTATTGTTGAAGGAAAAGGCATAAAAGAGAAGTTTTTTAGCTCGAGTTTATTACAACTAACAAATGGCTAATACACTTCTTCATGAGAAATATCTAAACATAAGTCATGTGTGGGTTCTTCGGATATAACGTAACTCACACCGGCGTGTTTGGAATCTCTCCAACCCCAATGCATGTGTGCTGTGGCAGCTCTACCGTTGCGCACTCGAGCGGCGTGTAGCGTGTGCTCGGCGGGACGGTGGCCAAACACGGTCTGCTCCTGTCTTCGGGTTCGGATACTAATCCAGATGCGGCAATCGCCGTTTTTGGAGGCCGTTGTTTATGAATGAGTCATTGAATCTTTGACTCAACCAATCGGTTCCAAACACTGAATCATTCAGTAATGAAACACGAGTACTATTTTCACTGCTTAAATGGAACAAAACATTCAATATTGCATCTAAAATGTGAGTGACATTAATATGAACTACTTATTTATTGAACTGTCGAACGAAATCAGTCACATTTTCAATTGTGATATTATTTAGGAAAACAGCACTTTTGGTCGTGTGATGTTACTTAACTGTATCCTGTGCTATAAATATTATTATTATTATTTTTTATGTTAACTGTGTGTCAGTACATTATATATTATTATCCACTATCAATCGCCAATTGCAATATATGTAATAAACTGAGTCATTCTCACATTAATGTCAAGCCCTAATATACATAAGTGCAGTCAAATCGATTAATCGTGATTAATCGCATCTAACATAAAAGTTTGTATATATGTATGTATGTATGTATGTATGTATGTATGTATGTATGTATCTATGTATATGTATATATATATATATATATATATATATATATATATATATTTATTTACAAATTTTTGTTAGAGGTGATTAATCGATTTCACTGCACTACTAATATATACACAGGTAATAATAATAATAATAATAATAATATTTAAATACACACACACACACAGGTGAAATTCGAAAAATTTGAATATTGTGCAAAAGTTCATGTATTTCAGTAATTCAAATTAAAAGGTGAAACTAATATATTTAGTACATATAACTAAATACATATGCATGATTATAATTTTCAGAGGGCCGACATTTCTGTATTTAAAATCTTTTTTTTTATTGATTTCATGTAATATTCTAATTTTCTGAGATTTTGAATTTGGGGTTTTCATAAGCTGTCAAAATTATAATCATCAAAATTATAAAATTATGCACGATATTCAAATCTTTCCAGTTTCACCTGTATATTATAAAAGTACAGATAATTATAGTAAATTATAGAATATAAAAAAATACCAATGTTAAAAATAATCCTTTTAGGATCAACATTGTATCAAATTACTATTGTCACGCAGTGAAATAACTCACCTACATACGCCACTCGATCGGTCACCATATATTTATTGTGGTTGACTCTGGTATAGGGGATGTGCGACTGGTTTCCCACTGGGATAATAAACAGCCTCTGTGCAATGAAACAGCATTTAAAAACAGATTTTTATAGGTGACATCCTCCCTGCGTTTACATCGACTCACCACTGCGATGTTAATGTTGTCCGCCGGGGAACGGAGAGCGTCTAATGACCGGAGGAAAGGCCAAACGGACGGGTCAGTGTCTCGCCCACAGCTCACCAACAGACACACGGACACGTTCCTCTCGACGGCCGAGCGCTTCAGAGCGTCTTCAATGACCGGCCAGTATCTGCGCCAACAAACACACAAACTACTCCTTTAAAACAATGTGCGTTGTATAAACGCTATAGAAATAAAGCTGACTTGAAACTCACCCGTGATGATGGAAGTACTTGGAAGCGGGATAAAACTCCATGACCGCCACGTGTATGAAGTCCTGCGCGTCTCCGATGGCTGACAGAATGGCATCGAGGTCTCGGGTTCGAGAGGCAGGACAGAACGCAGGCGGAGAGGCCTGAGGAAGAGGAGAGATGAGGAAGAGGAGAGATGAGGAAGAGGAGAGAGGAGGGAGAGGAGAGATGAGGAAGAGGAGAGACGAGGAAGAGGAGAGAGGAGGAAGAGGAGAGATGAGGAAGAGGAGAGATGAGGAAGAGGAGAGATGAGGAAGAGGAGAGACGAGGAAGAGGAGAGAGGAGGAAGAGGAGAGATGAGGAAGAGGAGAGAGGAGGAAGAGGAGAGAGGAGGAAGAGATGAGGAAGAGGAGAGATGAGGAAGAGGAGAGATGAGGAAGAGATGAGGAAGAGGAGAGATGAGGAAGAGATGAGGAAGAGGAGAGATGAGGAAGAGATGAGGAAGAGGAGAGATGAGGAAGAGGAGAGATGAGGAAGAGATGAGGAAGAGGAGAGAGGAGGAAGAGATGAGGAAGAGGAGAGATGAGGAAGAGGAGAGAGGAGGAAGAGATGAGGAAGAGGAGAGATGAGGAAGAGGAGAGATGAGGAAGAGGAGAGATAAGGAAGAGGAGAGAGGAGGAAGAGGAGAGAGGAGGAAGAGGAGAGACGAGGAAGAGGAGAGAGGAGGAAGAGGAGAGAGGAGGAGGAGAGACGAGGAAGAGGAGAGATGAGGAAGAGGAGAGAGGAGGAAGAGGAGAGAGGAGGAAGAGATGAGGAAGAGGAGAGATGAGGAAGAGGAGAGATGAGGAAGAGATGAGGAAGAGGAGAGATGAGGAAGAGGAGAGATGAGGAAGAGGAGAGATGAGGAAGAGGAGAGACGAGGAAGAGGAGAGAGGAGGAAGAGGAGAGACGAGGAAGAGGAGAGATGAGGAAGAGGAGAGAGGAGGAAGAGGAGAGAGGAGGAAGAGATGAGGAAGAGGAGAGATGAGGAAGAGGAGAGATGAGGAAGAGATGAGGAAGAGGAGAGATGAGGAAGAGGAGAGATGAGGAAGAGGAGAGATGAGGAAGAGGAGAGACGAGGAAGAGGAGAGAGGAGGAAGAGGAGAGATGAGGAAGAGGAGAGAGGAGGAAGAGGAGAGAGGAGGAAGAGATGAGGAAGAGGAGAGATGAGGAAGAGATGAGGAAGAGGAGAGATGAGGAAGAGGAGAGATGAGGAAGAGGAGAGATAAGGAAGAGGAGAGGAGGAAGAGGAAGAGGAGAGAGGAGGAAGAGGAGAGGAAGAGGAGAGACGAGGAAGAGGAGAGACGAGGAAGAGGAGAGATAAGGAAGAGGAGAGGAGGAAGAGGAAGAGGAGAGAGGAGGAAGAGGAGAGGAAGAGGAGAGACGAGGAAGAGGAGAGACGAGGAAGAGGAGAGATGAGGAAGAGGAGAGGAAGAGGAAGAGGAGAGATGAGGAAGAGGAGAGGAAGAGGAGAGATGAGGAAGAGGAGAGACGAGGAAGAGATGAGGAAGAGGAGAGATGAGGAAGAGATGAGGAAGAGGAGAGATGAGGAAGAGGAGAGATGAGGAAGAGGAGAGATGAGGAAGAGGAGAGATGAGGAAGAGGAGAGGAAGAGGAGAGATGAGGAAGAGGAGAGACGAGGAAGAGATGAGGAAGAGGAGAGATGAGGAAGAGATGAGGAAGAGGAGAGATGAGGAAGAGGAGAGATGAGGAAGAGGAGAGATGAGGAAGAGGAGAGATAAGGAAGAGGAGAGGAGGAAGAGGAAGAGGAGAGAGGAGGAAGAGGAGAGGAAGAGGAGAGACGAGGAAGAGGAGAGACGAGGAAGAGGAGAGATGAGGAAGAGGAGAGGAGAGGAAGAGAGATGAGGAAGAGGAGAGGAGAGGAAGAGGAGAGGAAGAGGAGAGATGAGGAAGAGGAGAGGAGGAGAGATGAGGAAGAGGAGAGACGAGGAAGAGGAGAGATGAGGAAGAGGAGAGGAGAGGAAGAGGAGAGATAAGGAAGAGGAGAGGAGGAAGAGGAAGAGGAGAGAGGAGGAAGAGGAGAGGAAGAGGAGAGATGAGGAAGAGGAGAGATGAGGAAGAGGAGAGATGAGGAAGAGGAGAGGAGGAGAGATGAGGAAGAGGAGAGGAGGAGAGATGAGGAAGAGGAGAGACGAGGAAGAGGAGAGATGAGGAAGAGGAGAGATGAGGAAGAGGAGAGATGAGGAAGAGGAGAGGAGGAGAGATGAGGAAGAGGAGAGACGAGGAAGAGGAGAGACGAGGAAGAGGAGAGATGAGGAAGAGGAGAGATGAGGAAGAGGAGAGATGAGGAAGAGGAGAGGAGGAAGAGGAAGAGGAGAGAGGAGGAAGAGGAGAGGAAGAGGAGAGATGAGGAAGAGGAGAGATGAGGAAGAGGAGAGATGAGGAAGAGGAGAGGAGAGGAAGAGAGATGAGGAAGAGGAGAGGAAGAGGAGAGAGGAGGAAGAGGAGAGGAAGAGGAGAGATGAGGAAGAGGAGAGATGAGGAAGAGGAGAGATGAGGAAGAGGAGAGATGAGGAAGAGGAGAGGAGAGGAAGAGAGGAGAGGAAGAGGAGAGATGAGGAAGAGGAGAGGAGGAGAGATGAGGAAGAGGAGAGACGAGGAAGAGGAGAGATGAGGAAGAGGAGAGGAGAGGAAGGCTCAGGATGCATATTTGAACAAAAATGCAGTAAAATTGTGAAATATTATTATGATGTAAAACAGGGTGTTTTCTATGTGAATATACAGGTGAAATTTGAAAAATTTGAATATCCTGCCAAAGTTTGTGTATTTCAGTAATTCAAATTAAAAGGTGAAACATATGTATATAGTTATATATACTAAATATATTAGAATGATTATAGTTTTCAGAGGGCCGACATTTCTGTATGTAAAATCCTTTTTTTTAATTGATTTCATGTAATATTCTACTTTTCTGAGATTTTTAATTTGGTGTTTTCATAAGCTGTAAGCCATAATCATCAAAATTATTACTTTTGCACGATATATGATTATTATCAGTTTTGAAAACAGTTTTTGTGCTGCTTCATATTTTTCTGGAAAGTGAGATGCATTTTATTTTTCAGGATTCTTTGATGACTAGAAAGTTCTACAAGAACAACGTTTAGTTGAAATTTCAAATTTTAATTTATGTATTTAAAGCTGCTGTCCGTAACTTTTTTAAGTTAAAAATAATCCAAAATAATTATTTTAAAAAAAACATATTCAGCCAGTGGTCAAAACTATCTGCTTGCCATAGCTAGACTCAAAACGGTTAGCTTGTAATAATGATTTTAATTCCAGTGGTACTGGTGGGTTTCCGCGGGAAATTCGAGCATGTCTTTGCGTCATTACGTCACACCCGTACACATAAAGAAGGAGTTTCGGCTAGCCGGCTATACTGAGTCATTACGTCACACCCGTACACATAAAGAAGGAGTTTCGGCTATACTGCGCGTGAGGAGATGTAGAGATGGGCTTTTCTCACAGCACTTTACATAACTAAAGTTATGGCGATCCAGAAAGATCCAAACAACAATCATCAGTGTCAACTGGAGATTCACCAGTTATAAAACCCAAAAGACTTCGTACTTCGGATTTAAGGTGGCAAGAGAAAGATAAAGAAACCGTCTCATGCGAACACAAGGATAAACGATCGGCGGGGCTTTTGGACGGTGCGTGAACTCTGTGTTTTGAAGGGGTTCAAAACTGAAGAAGAGAGGCTTTTTTCTGCTGAACAAGTAAGACATTTCAATGGTTCAATCGTGTAACAGTAGCCTAGCTACCACTGTTTTCTTAATTCACACAGTTATGGAGTTTCCTTGTTGTGCCTTTCTCGTTTAGCTATTATGGAGAATATGAATTCTGAACTACACAGGTAATGAAACACATTAAATGTAACGTTAGTCACGCAATGCGGATGTTGTTAACATGAACAATTTGAGAACGAAGTAGGCTATAATTTGCACGGTTGCTGTAAATCGCGTTGATTAAATCTAACGATTGCTTGTCATGTCGAATGCTTTTCCCCCCTTAGTTGATCAGAACAAAAATGGATGTTAATTACTTGTTCAGAAGATATTTTCCGGTGAAAATTCTTATGTTGGTCAAACTTTCAAAAAGTGAATCTGTGATTCTGAATGCCAGTATCCACACAGCACGGTGACTGACAGCAGCACTCGCCTCAAAACACTGTGTTCATCCGCGCTGTTTCATGCCGATTTACAACCCACGTAAAGATGATAATTCCGCGAATAACTGCAATTGCAGATTTCGAACAGAGATGGTGACAAAGAGGAAAAAGCTACGGACTGTAGCTTTAACTTTTTCCATCTAATATTTATATTTTATTTCAGCTTCATATGTTAACAATAACAGCTGACTGCCAAGCAACATTAGTATAGAATGTGTCAGTGGTCTTCAAACACGCCTCATCCAATCAGAACTAGTATTATAATAGACCTCATGTAGCTCCGCCCCTTTTCAGCACCACACTTGTTGTGTTCAGTCTTACGGTTCGTATTCCAGCATGAAGAAAAGAGCTTACATATTTATAATTTTTAAATCTTCCCATCTGACCTGACCACTGTTATGACGTCCGCTTTCAAACATTTACAATGCTCAGGATAACTCAGTTTCTCAGGCGCATAACCTCAACAAGCGTCTCTAAAAGACTAAATGAGTGTGTGATGACTGACGAGGGACTCACCGTGATGTAGACTCGACTGGCGACACCGCTGAGGTTCAGTGGCAGCGGATGCTCCCGGTTGATGAAGGTTTGGTAGGAGGACGGCCACGGATCCGGCAGGGACGTGTTGGACCGACCCATGACCCAGTACGACTGGAAGATCTTGTGCAGGTCAGCAGCCAAACCACTGCAGTTATAGATCACCACACCGAGCTCTTTCACCTGACACACACACACACACACACACGTATCACAACCTTCAAAACGTCGTCCATTTAACACTTTTGCTACCATATGGACATCTTTTTCCGCTTTTTTCAATTTATCATTTTGAGGGTGTTAATGCCAACTGCATACATTATGTATTTTTATTGAAATTTTACTATATCGCCCCCATTTCCTTTAATAAATCTATTATACACCAGTAACACAAAATAGTTCCACTCAGGACCTTTTGGACACATTTTTTTTTTGGCCATTTAACTATAAAATTATGCAATCTTTGCTAACAGGCAAAATATTCTGTTAGATCATTCTGATGGCAAGGCTTTAAATGGGTTTTTTTTTTTTTACCAGATGGTGTCATTTTCTCATGTTTGGCCTATAAAGCAAATACTCACTTTATTACTGTTTTCTGCTTATGCTTATTATAGAGCCAATTAGATAGATCATGCAGCGTTAATTGTGTGAGTGTGTTGGTATGGATGTCAGAGTGTGGTTTCTATGCGTGTTATAAAAAAAATTGTGTGTGTGGGTGTGTGTGTGTGTAATATTTGAGAGAGAAAAAACTCTACTGCAAATCACAAATCTGAGTTTTGCTGGCATCTAATGGGGAAAATGTGTTACTGCTGCCAAACAAAATCCTATTGAAAGCAAATTTTTTTAGATATCAACCTCAAATTTGGACCACGACTTGTTTAGATTTATGACTTTGATTTTCTAGCAGTTTTAGAGTTCAACATGTTTCATAAAATGTATATTTTATATAAAATAATGTTCATAAATCATTTTCATAAAACCCCTTTTTGGTTTCACTTTTTAAACTTTTTTTAAACTTTTTTTTACTTTTTACAATAACCTAGCTAGGGTCTTCTTTAAATTGAGATCAAACTTAAGTCTGAAATTTTTTTGACAGCTTCTTTCTAATAAACATGGCAGTGTATACTGCAAAAACTGGAACTAATTGCTGAAGCTCGTCTTCTGTAAATATCTTTGGATAAAAGCGTGTTAAACGCACGGATGCAAATGTCGGGTCTTACTGTACCTGCGTTAAAGCTCTCCAGTCCATGTTGGCGCTGCCGATGTAAACGTGTTTCCCGTCCACAATCCAGAACTTAGTATGAAGAACTCCTTTAGTCAAGCGGCCGAAGTTCACTCGTCGTATCTGTATTCCTACACGAAGAAACACACACAGTTAGGACTAAAGAAAACGAGGATTCATTTCAGAAGTTAATCAAGAGTAGAAATATAGAAGTGTTGGTAAAAAAGACACATTTTTATAATAAAGTCCCCCGTAGTCAATCATTTTATCCCTTAAAACTCATATTTGATCACCAAAATGACATTTAAAAGTTTGCTTTAAAATATCTTGAATGTAATCGGGGACTTTAAGATAAATAATCCGTGTCTTTATATGGAAGGCACAATTCCTGACCGGTTTCTTTCAGGACTTTCAGGTCTGTTGAATTGAGAGCCAGAGTCGGGATGCTGGTCACCACTCGCACAGACACGTTTCTGGACGATAAAGCTCTGAACTCCTCTAAAATCTCTCTGCCCTGAGACACAAACATGACGTTGACAATCAAAAAGATAATATGAAGATAATATGATGCCATAAAGAATCACATGCGCAGGGTAAGATTTGTGAAAGTGTACATAAGACTGCAAGTGTAAATTGTGCAAGAGAAGATTTGTAAAGGTATAAATCGCCGTTCAAGTGTAAGAAAAAAAAAAAATTGTAATAAGTGTAATGCATGTATTGTGAAACTGCAGCTTCATGCTAACGCAAAATAAGTATAATCTCTATTCTTCTGACTTCCATTTTTCCACGCTTACACTTATGGCACGTTTTTTTCCAAGCGTCAACATTCTAATCTGAGAAATGAAGCCGACCCGGAAGTGCGAAAAACTGCAATACATCTAAACTCCTCCAGGGGCCGGTCCCAGAAGGGAGCACATGTCCACAGACCCCCATGTTTAAAATGTCCGTTTCACAGCATAAATTCATGTTTTTACAGGTTGGTCCCATGGACTTTTATTGTATTTGTCGATAGGTTCCGAGTGCCTGACAACTGTGAGGGGGGTGAATTTTTTCCTAACTCGTTAGTTTAGATCGTATTTAGATATAAAATGTATGACAAATAAGGGTGTGGTTAACTTTGATTGACAGCTTGATTGACAGCTGATAATGGGCTGCGCCGAGTGGAATTCCTGAAATGTGACGTCCCATGATCTGACACACACACATCAGACCACCTCTGGATCCTTCCTGAACATTTGGATTGAAATATTTCCAGGATGGCGCCGCCCATACGCCCCATAAACGGCGTTCTATGGGAGAAATTAGTATCTACCGCACCGTCGTTTTTTTTTCTTCTTATCATAGCCTAAATGTTTTCGTTCATAGTCTGTCTGACATTTATTAGAAGCTATATGTCTGTCATGGATTTGCACTGAATTGATTCTCAAAAATACGGAACAAAGTGCGTTCCGTATCAGTTCAATACGGAACAAGACTTTCATGTGTCAAATACGGGACGATTCCGTATTATACGGAACGGTTGGCAACCCTAACAACCGCCAAATGCAGGTAAAAATGAACTTTGGCGGGAAACGGTGTCACGTTTCACGAGCCAATTTGGCGTGTTTCTGTTTACTCACTTTGCCGGGGAAGTTCGTGTAGCCAAAGCTGCGCAGATTTAGCGCAAATACGCAACTCGTGAGTCCTCTTGATATATTAAATACAGCGTATTGCGCAGAATCTGTGCATTTCTGGCTTGCTTGAACACACACGTCACTACGCAACAAATAACGGCGCGCTTGTTCACTTGCATTGAAGTAATAGCGAAAATTAAAAAGCATTTTGTTAACAAAAAACACATTGTTATTTTCCAACATCCTACATGTTCTGTGTGCTGTATTGATCTGTCCACCTAAAACACATTTTTGGTAAAAAAAAATTAAAAAAAAGACATGAAAAAAGGACGTTAAAATCGATTCCCTATTTTCGTTTTCGAAACTTGTGTTGGTTGGACCGATCGATTGTGCAATCGATTTTCGAACGTAAAGTGACAGCCCTATAAATAATGATCGCTTAATAAGCACATTCACAAATCTTACCCTGCGCATGCGATTCTTTATGGCATCATATTATCTTCATAGTTCAAAACCACCAGTATTTCCACATTCATGAGTTTGTAACAGTGTTGAGTGTGAGCGAGTCTCACAGCTCGGTCGGTGCTGGAGTTCACGTTGATGTCGTCAGCCGTCAGAGACCAGTAGAAAGACGCCACGTCGATTTGTTTGGTGGCCGAAGACAGAAGATCCTTCCAGGCTTCAAACAGGCTTTTCCCAGCGCTGGCGTTCCTCCCGTAATCCATACTGAGAGGGAAACTCTCAACGAGAACGATCCTGGGAGAAAAAGCAGCGGTCACATCCAGAACAGACACGCTTTATGCACAATCACATAACTTTATCACATTTCCACGAGCAATCGCTTCCATGAATGAATCTACTTCTAAAAACAAGCCAACCGTGTGTTTTCTGCTTCACTATGAAGAATAATTTAATAATTAAAATCAAGACACAGAAATTTCATGCTTATATATATTTTTTTTTGGGGGGGGGGGGTTAATTTTGTTAACTAAATCTAAAATCTTAAATATATATATATATTTTTTATTACTTGAAATAACCATTAAGTGATATATATATATATATATATATATATGATACATAATAAAGCAATATAGACATTTAAAAAATAAACAAAATTACAAAACTTGATTTAATTGAAAATAGAAAATATATTTTTTTATCTAATTCAAACTATAATATCAATGATACTAAAATAATACTGTCTCAAAGTCTATTGAAGCATTGAATTAGTCCAAAACATTCAATTCTACTGTATCAATCTAAAATATTTTAGTCTGTTATAAATATTTCAGCTGAATACCCAGAGTAATGTTATGAATTTAGAATAAATGTGAAGTATTCAAATAAAATAATTTAAAAATATGACATTTTTACAATAGCTACAGTTTGGCAAATGACAAAGCACATACTATAAATCTAATCGTAAATTTGATTTTTATTTTATTTTTTTGCATGTAGGCTACTCTTGAGTTGATCTTAAATCACAATATTTAAATTGTCCACTGATATCAGTCACATGTATGTCAAAAAAAGAAATGTGATGACGTGAACAGTTTAATAATAAAATTGTGGTTGTATTTGGTTGGAGGGGATTTAACTTGGGAAATTCTTACAAGTTCAAGTTGAATCTAAACTAAAGGTCAGCTCTCATGTAGTCAACAAAATCAAAAGACAAAGAGAAGCTCGTCTTAAACTCAAGAAGTGCTGAAGGTGACAGGAAGTGAAATCATGAAAACAGGAAGTTCGCTCACCTGCTGTGCTCATTGGGGACGGTGTAGTTACAGCATGTCGGTGTGTGATGGGGACTCGAATCATCGTCTTCATTCTTTAATTTCTCTATTACCACGATGGCCAATAAAACCCCTAAAATGACCAAACATCCAGTGGCCAACAGGGCAGAAACAGAGCACTTTGATTTCTGCAAACAGAAAAACAACAACGTCCATATTAGATATAAATCATCAAACCTGTAGATGAGATGACATGCTCTTTAAAGGGTCTATGTACAATTCAGAAACCTTGTTATTAGCGATATAGCGAATATCTTTGCAGTGATATAGTTAACGAACATCCCGTAAATTGTGACAGACTACACAGATTTATTATTTTCAGTGAGGCACAAGAAGATGCAAGGCAGAAAGTTAAAGTCATATGCATTTGGTAAAAAATAACATGAGTAAATATCCCTTTTAATTTGTAACTGACTATTTATTAGATTATGTTGACTTTAATTTACTTTTATACTTTGTGTATTTGAGTGTAAATACCTTTTTTATATTAGTATTATAGCTAGAGGGTTATGCTCTAAAAACGTAAATGTAGATTCATATTTTGTAAAAATAATAAAGCAATGATAACTGAATGTGGTGCGCGTTTAATAAATCATTACCATAGAGGCTAATTTATCTATTATAATTAAGTGTGAGATTTTTTAAAACAAGTAGAAAATGTGTTTATTGTACAACATGTTTCATCTACCTGAAATCAACAGTTTCAACGTTAGGCAAGCAAACCAATTGCGTAGATATTAAATTGCGTGTCTGACGTCAAACGTTACTTCCATACGTTTCCGTTGTTTCGATGTCACGAGAAACGTCGTTTCTACTTTGGTTCAAGTCAGTTTGCTAACTGGGTATGTAAATAGCGCTGCGCTTTCCACTCAATAACTAAATGTACAACAAAAATGACAAAGCAGCAGTTCAGAAAACATCTGATCATAGCGATGTGGATATGTTTGAACCAGATCTGCGATTCACCGACATAACAACGTCGACAGATGAGGTAATTAAAAGAGATGTTCTCGGGAGCGCGCGTAACCGTCACATCATTTTGATTTTCCCGGCAAAAACGTCCCGAGTCCTTCACATAAAAATCAATCTACACAGGCTTTCACTCTAGGAAGCTCTCGTTTTTTAAGTTTCGTTACAAGCTGTTCACAAATTACCAATAAATAGGTGACTAATACATACAAAATATTAAATACAGCACATTTAAAGCGTCACTTACCTTGGTATTTGACACATAATTGTCATGCAAGCTCTGATACGAAGAGATCCGTTTTTGAACATCTCGTAAGCGTGAAGATCTAAAAGTAGAATATGTAAAAGCTGATTGACATCGACTAACTGTTCAGAGACAGAGTTGGCATAATCTAAATGTATCTACAATCTACAGCTGAAACGTGTTTATATTTCTGTAATATATCAACACAAAACAGTTATACTTGATAAAGTGCAGTGAACTTACTCAGACATGTTGAGCAGGTGTGGATTGTTTTCTTGTGAAGAACAAAGGGAAATATTCTCAAATAGTCATTAGTTCCTCATTCGCTTTTCATTTCTGTTTTTTATGGCACTTTAACATTTATGTAATGTTCAAAAGAGCGTTCAAACATCTATAATCACATCTTAAATATAATTAACTGACAAAAACAAGTTTTCTGAAAAAGATACAGGTAATAATTACAATTGTATATACACATCTACAACATGGTATTATCAGAATAAATTAAATACTCTTCAAAATTATTAATAGCTTCAGCTGTGCTTAAACACCGACATCAAAAAACTTTGATAGAAGAAAATCAGATTTATTTATATTTATATTTTAGATTTATATTTTAGACTTTAATCCCACACTGGGGAAACTCATTTGTTACAGCAGCTCAAATAAAATATAAAAGTAAAATACAAAATATAGGAATAAGATTAATTACAATATTAATAATAAAAAACTGTATTCACACAATAACCAACCTTATGTAAACAGACAGTCTATAAATACAAATAAATATGCAAATAAATTGGAGGTAACATATTGCACAGCTGGAGGTGACAAAAATAAATAGATAAGAAATGTACATAGTGCAATATATTGTCCAGTGCTACTTAAAGTTCAGCAGCATATAAGACAATTCAAAGCACATTTATGCATCAAAATCGGTTTAGAAAATATTAATGTTTGTATAAAATTGTATAAGGAGGATCACAATTAAATGGTTGATTATAGGCTTGGATCTTCTGTGAGTTAAATGCAGATTTTAAGGCAGCATTTGTTAATAAACCACACTGAAAAATATTTGGTATAGGATTAAATTAAAAAAAAATTCACTCAGAAATGAAGTAAAGTAAATTAAATAAAGACTGAAGTGGTATTTTCTTGTAAAACCTCAGACATCGAAGTTGTAAACAAAGATTGTCTAACACTCAGACATGTTAATATATTATAATATACTGTATGCATGCTGAATAATATTTCATACCTCATTTAGTGCACTTGTGTTTATCCGAACACACGTCATCCAGGCATTAAAGACCATGAAAGAGTGTCAGAAACTCCCGACTTCTCAGAGTTTCACTTTCATTTTGTCAGAAACACGACCGGAGCTTCAGTTCTACATGTTCATGCAAGCGTTTATATGGAGGAACTAGTCCGGGTCATTACCCAGTTTATACACCATAATTATATCACCACAGTAAAATCAGAAAAACAAAACCTCCAGGGAAATAATGACAAAAGAACAAAACAGTTACAATTGAATTCTTTAATGATCTTTAACATACAAATACCCTGTCCAACAGAGACAAAAAGACATTTAAATAATCATGTAAATTACTTATATAATATTACCTTATATTTCCATAACCAGCAAAAAAAAAAAAAAAAAAAAAAGTGACAAAGATCACAGAAAAATCATTAAGAGTGTATTTACAGTTATTACATGTAATGCCAAAATCTGTGCGGTTTCTCAATCATTGCATTATGAATGCCACAAGCTGTTGAAATTGGTTTGGAGCAAATATAAATGTGCAAATACATGTTAAACGTATCATATTCTCTCAAATGCCTGAGATTTTCATGAGGGGCTTGTGCCAAACCAGCGATCGGTCTACACGTGCTCGATTCTAAACCTACATAGATTTAGACTTGTGCTGAAATCATTAGCAAAGTGACTAGTGATGATACACACACACACACACACACACAGATGGTCATACCAGTGAGCCGTCCCGGTCTGAGCTTCTAAAGGTGCGTCGGGCGCTCGGTGTCGGCCCTCCTCCTCGATGTGAGGGTCTCGAGTCCCGGGACGAGGCTCTGGAACTGCGAACCGCTGCCGAGGAAACGGTCCGGCTGAGATCCGGGTTTCCTCGCGGATCTATGATGGCGTTGATGACTGCAGGAGACACGAGCGAGTTATCTCTCCACGTGAAGCTCATTTCAGGAGTAATGTGAAACATTTTATGAAACTAAATGATTCCAGCTCACATGGATACACAGAAGCAACAAAAAATTCTGTATTATGAATTTTTAAGGCCAGACAAGTAATTTGGCGATGTCACTATGTAAAGAAAAACTACATACACACACACACACACTAAACACGTAATACGCATGTGCACCCCGTCAGCGTTTTCACAGATTCACGTTTTTAAGTTTATGTGGAGATTATAACATTAAAAAATAATAATACCGTGGAACTTGTTTTAGTTTGCTTTCTCGAGCACCAAACACTGTTGTGCAGATGAACGACCAGAACACATTAAAAGTTTCTGTGTCGTGTTAGCGACCCATAAGTTAATAACTAATGATCTTTACAACGGAAGTGAATCAATCAAAACTAACTTTTGCTGGACGATAACTTTATTCTAGATCTGCTGTAAAGCAAAACAATCTCTGTTACTGTAATCTCCTGTTATCAGTAGGCGTGTTTCCATTACAGATTTGGGCAAAACTTCTGAGATTTTTTTCTAAACGTCAACAAAAAACTATTGCGAAATGACGGTGTTTCCATTAACCGATGTTATGCGACTAAACCTTAATTTTTTCCTCTCGCGATAAGTCATTCCAACAATCATGGCGACGGATGTTGGTGGGTTTATATATATATCCCAGCCACTGCACTGGCCATTATTATTAACCGAAGGAGGCGTGTGTGTGTGTGTGTGTGCTTGTTTATGTGATTTATGAGGACACATTTGTATAATGACATGTGTATTACACTGGTATTACAACTTAAACATGGTTTATGAGGACATTTCATGAGTCCTCGTAATTCAAATAGCTTAAAAAACATAAAAAACAATGTTTTATTAAAAATGTAAAAATGCAGAATGTTTCCTGTGATGGGCAGGTTTAGGGACAGGGGCAGTGTGTGTGTGTGTGTGTGTGTGTGTGTGCTCGTGTTTATATTACATTGTGGGGACCAAATGTCCCCACAAGTATAGTAAAACCTGAAATCACCTACATTGTGGGGACCAGCCAGCGGTCCCCACGAGGAAAACAGCGTATAAATCACACTAAGTAATGTTTTTTGAAAATGTAAAAATGCAGAATGTCTCCTGTGATGGGTAGGTTTAGGGACAGGGGCAGTGTGTGTGTGTGTGTGTGTGTGTAAGGGGACAGAATATACAGTTTGTACAGTATAAAAACCATTACGCCTATGGAGAGTCCCCACAAAGATAGCGAACCAGACATGTGTGTGTGTGTGTGTGTGTGTGTGTGTGTGTAAGGGGAGAGAATATACAGTTTGTACAGTATAAAACCCATTACGACTATGGAGAGTCCTCATAATGTAGTTGCACCAACGTACGTACGTGTGTGTGTGTGTGTGTGTGTGTGGTTCAATCGGGGTGGAGAAGGTCTCTCTCTCTCTCTGCCGTTCGCGCGCCCCACGCGGCCGGACAGTGAAAGGGATTAGCGCGAGACCGGATCGAACCGGGAGCGACCAGACAGCAGAGGATTCTGTTTGCAAATCAAATTATTTGTCCCAAAAGAATAACTAATTCTCAATTTATAGTTTATTGGTATGGTCTGATGCGCGTGACTGGATGATGACCGGTGTCGTGGTCATTCTCAAGTGTCGTGTTGCTGTTGTATCAGTCAGATCAGCGTAGCACTCAATAATCGGGACAAGAGAGGTCCCGTACGGGACAAATATATTAGGCCCAATAATCGGGACGTCCCGGCTAATTCGGGACAGTTGGCAACCCTAGTGTGTGTGTGTAATCCAATCATTAATGACCAGGAAAGACCCTCACTGTAAAGCTGCTTTGAAACAGTCTATATTGTTAAAAGCGCTGTATAAATGAAGGTGACATTGGCAAGAAGAGCGAGCATCGGCTGACCTTCCAGCTGTTTCTGAACTCTCCGAAGCTCTTTCAGAATTGATGCAATTTCCTACAAGACGAGCAAGGAGATAAAAAGAAGACAAAATGATTCAAGAGCAATGACACACTTGTTAGAAACAACTATTCAGCATTACAAACTTTACAATAAGGTTTCGTTAAATAACATGAACTTGCAATGAACATATACGTCTACAGCATTTATTAATGTTAATCTCAACATTTACTAATACATTTTTAAAAACAAATGTCATATCTGCACTGTGAACTAACATGGACATGAAGGTTAATAAATGCTGCAAAAATATATATTTCTCATTGTTAGTTAAATCATTAACTAATGTTAACAAATGTGACCTTATTGTAAAGTGTTACTAAACACTTTAGATATAAACCAGATTCATTATTGTTAACTAAAAATACAAATTTCATTACTTAAAAAAAAAAAAAAAAAAAGTAGCATTTTTTAACATTAATTTAACAAATATACACATTTTTTAATTCTTATTTTTTTATAGTATAAATAATAGAAAAAATATATAAATAATTGTTTTATATAAAAACCTATTTACAGCATTTCTCATTTGTTTAGTTAAACTTGAAGTACTATAAAACTAACGCTGAAATATTTTTTTTATATAAAAACTAGATAGATATATATATAAATTGTGTGTGTATGTGTGAGAATATATTTACAAAATATTTTATTTCAGGCAGTTGCCAAGGCAGCATTTCTCATTTTTGTTTAAACCCCAATAAAAACAGAGCAAAATTACTACAATTTAACAATTAAAAGGAAAACTGAAAATAAAAATAAACTAATTTGGAACATTAATAAAATCTATAAATGTATATCAATGATCCTAAAATAACACTCATATTAACATAATTTACTGCTTCCTAGGTCTCATATACTCCCTGAATTAAAAAAAATTTATTCCAAAAAATATTTATTAGTTCATTCAACATTACAATTGGTTCAATGAAGTTCAGACTGTACTTCATAACGTTTATTCAGGGAAAGACAAAAAGACACTCGCCTTGTTTGATGTTTTCAGTGGTGGAGAATCATCAACCGCATTGATCTTCGCCTCCATCTCACTCAAAACATCCATCTTATTATGAAACAAAACCCTGGGAAAAATATGACAATGTAAAAAAAAAAAAAAAAAAACCTTTAAATGGCTACAAGACAATATAAAAACAGGGTAAAACAGAGTACATAAACACACTGCTCCGTGTTCTCCCTACAGAAAGGGCAACCCAGTGTACAAAGGGTTGAATTTTTTTTATTTTCTCACAAATGATAACCAGGTAATAAACGAAAAGAAATGAAGGTTTTTGATAAACATTCCAGGATTTTTCGTGACTCACGTAATACGCAATTACGTTGAAAAGGTCACGCGTCGGCGGAAGTACCGAGTCAGTGTTTACGAATGTGAGGAAGGAGGACCATATACACATATTCAAATGTCTTTGTGTCAGTTTATCGTTTAAATGCCCATTTCGTGTGCGTATCCTGGGTGTTTTAATATTAAAAAGGCTAAAAGAACATTTTCGTCATGACAGAAGCGTGACCTTTTCAACGTAATTGCGTATTACGTGAGTCACGAACGCGCATCACAGAACAGAGCAAGGCCAGCATTTGTGCTTATAAAACTTAAACTTTTTTCTTTATTTGTGAAATGCCGATGGTTTGTCTAGATAAGACCCTTATTCATCGTCTGGTGTCGTTTAAAGCCCTTTGAAGCTGCACTGAAACTGTCATTTGGACCTTGAACCGTTTGGGTCCTGTTGAAGTCCATTATATGGAGAAAAATCCTGGAATGTTTTCATCAAAAACCTTCATTTCTTTTCGACTGAAGAAAGAAAGACATGGACATCTTGGATGACATGGGGGGAGTAAATTATCAGCAAAAGTTTTTTTTAAAGTGAACTAATCCTTTAAAGAGGCAATACACTATTAGGCTACTAAACCTCAAACGTTTCTCCATAAGTGTTACTTGCAACATTTGTAACTCTGTTTAAGGTAAACATTTGAATTAAACATGTAAATAAAATAAAAATAAAAATAATAAAAAAAATAACAAAACTTCACAAACTCCACAGAAAACACATACCCACAAAAAAACTCTTACTTGATTTTCTCGGTCAGTTGTTCAGTGTTCTCGCGGATGGCCAGAGACAGCTGGGACACTGGATTCAGCATCACGTTGTTCAGCGTGACCTGACAGGAGAAGAACGAGGTTTAAAGCTCAACTACAGGATTAACGACCCGACCCGTCAGCGGAAGAGAAGCACTGATACCTCGTCCTGCCTCACACCCGGGCCCTCAGACCCGAACGCCGGCGCCGCCACCGGAGACTCTTTCGGGACACTCAGACTGGCTTCGGGAATCTGCTGCAGCAACTGAAAGAGCATGAAAAAAAGCGTATTAAAAAAACACATAATAGGCCTTCATAAGTGAAAGAAACCTTACAGCACATAAAACACAACAGATATTCAAGCCTAAGCCAACAACAAAAAGTTGTTTTAGATGTATACAATATGTTTGTAACTATACACTAGTTTGAGGTTAGATGTTTTTTTTGAAAGATGTAATTTTTTTAATCCGTAAGGATGCAGTAAATTGAGCAAAAGTGACATTTATAATGTTACAAAAGATTCTATTTCAAATGAATGCTGGTCTTTTCCAATTCATCAAAGATTTCTGAAAAATAACATGTATAATGGTTTTCGCAGAAATATGAAGCTTTTTTCAACATTGATAATAGTCATAAATGTTTCTTGAGCATCAGATCATCATATTATCCTGATTTGTGAAGGATCATGTGACACTGAAGACTGGAGTAATGATGCTGAACATTCAGCTTTGATCACAGGAATAAATGACGCTTTATTATATATTCAACAATATTTAATAATTTTTCCCCAGTGTATTTTTGATCAAATAAAAGCCGGAGCAGCACCTCCTCGTGGGCCGATATGGCGGGTCCCATCGGGTCTGTAGAAACACTCTGAGCTTCTGGATCTCCAGCAACATCATGAATCTCTTGGGCCAGAATAGCCAAATCTTTGGCCAGGTCCTGACTCAGTCTAGCAAAGAACATGCAGAAAAATTACATTTTTAGAGAGGCAATTTGACATCAAAACAAACATTTAAAAAAGTTAGGGGCAATGCAGTAGTACAAGTTTTTTTTGTGTGTGTGTGGAATAATATGCATTAAAATTACATTTTGACATCAAAACAAATAAATGCATTTGCTTAAAAACAACAAGAACAACATTTACTAGTGCTACTGCATTGCCGGGGCAATGCAGTATTTTTATTACTGCATAATTTGAATCACTACAAGTGATTTTTCAAAGATTTAACAAGTGTGCAATTAATTAACTTATTTATTGATAAATAAACCTGGAATGCATGAAGAATTTACCTAGGTCTACACCTATGATGATTCCCAGTGTGATCAACGACATCTACACTGGGTTCAGTCAGTGCATGTCTAAGTCAGGGAAAAACCAAACCAAAACACACACATTCAAGCTCAGCACAGCACTACCGCTCTCAAAACTCAACGTGAGATTAAGTCATCAAAATGTGGTCAAAACTATAATTACAACTTTGCAGTGAATTGTAGATATTCAGGTGTTTTCCCTTCTAATAGTTCATTTAAATTATAGTAAGAAAGCATGTCTAATTAATTTAAATCATGAAACGTGTACAATTTAACAACAATTTATTTAAAAGTGTAACAAAAATGACATTTTAGGGCCCTATTTTTTCCAAATTCCATGTTTTCGTTGACATTTTTTCTGGATTCGTTGTAATTTTTCTGCCATTATGATTAACTGTTAAAAGTAAAAGAAGAAAAAATTGTGATATTCCTAAATATTATTATTACTTTGTGTACTTAAACACTTTATACTGAGTGTAAGGCCCTACTTTAGATTTATTTTCAAGTCACCTCTATTTATATAGCGCTTTTTACAATACATATTGTTTCAAAGTAGCTTTACAGAGATAACAGGAAAATAATGCAGAAAAAGTTTGTTTCCAGAAGAAAATAGCGTCACAGTCCAGCTTAAGAAAGTTCAGTGATGGTTCATTTTTGTTGTAAAAAAAGCTATTTAGTTAATTTATATATAAATAGCCGCTCTGGAGAAAACAGTGATGTCATCGTCCAGCTCGGTTCTCATATAATTGTGTCAATGGAGGCGGATCAATAATATTGTTGAATACATCAATAAATGTCCCCAACTAAGCAAGTCAAAAGCTTGCAAAAAAAGGCGACAATAGAAAATTTGCCAAATTTAATTTTTAGGACTTGATTCCATCTGCATTTTCCACAGAAATCACAGGGCCGTATATGTTCAATCCGTCCTCACCTGGCAATCTCTGCGCTATGAGACGTCCAGTTCTGGAAGGCGTCGCTCTCGTGTCCTTCGCCCTCGGAGTCTCTGGGACGGGGTACGGCTCGCACCGGACCTGCTGGGTGGAGGCTGGGGTTCTGCTGGGTCCCTGAATGATGGGAGCGTTTGTGTTTAAGGGTGCTAAGGCTAGACTCGTACTCATCCTCTGAGGTGGAGGCGTAGTCTGAACCCTTCTGACGCCTCCTGGAGCCTTGGCCCAGGGAATTGGGAATGGGGAGTGTTTGGTACACCAAGTCATCAAGAGGATGGGATAGACACCAAAATAAAAAAAGCAGACGTAGAAAAAGACAGAATAAGACACCCGAAAAACCAACAACCACTTCCCATATGTCAATGGGGTCCAATTGCCCAAATGGACTTTAGATTGTTAATCCCATCAGAAAAAAAAAGAAAAAAAAGACAACAAATTACCTTGATTTCACAATATACCGGTTAAGTTTTTAGTATGGTGATCTAGTTGTATCCAAATTCACTCATTCGTAATATTGGAGACTTGTTAGTTAAAGACGGTCATTAGCTCAATTGTGCGATACATATAAATGCGCACAAATCAAGTCAATGATCGTTGGAAGAGTCATTCAGAGAAAAGTGAAAGAATTTCACATCATTGTTTTTTGGAAGTTCATCACTCTGATAAATGGATGCACAGCCAAGGATTTTATGGTTCAAAATTATATTAACGCTGTATTTATAATTCATTTATTCACTTTTTGAGCATAGACCCGAAAATTACATTTCCAATTTAAACTGTCTTAAATCTTGAATGCTTTAGAGCACTGACTGAAGTTTGATCTCTTTTCAAAGACGATACTTGGCAGATTATTGCTGCAGTGAAAAAAGATTTAAAAAGTGAACTTAACGTAAAATTCTGTAACTTATTTTGTTCTGAAAAATGTGCAAAAAGCTATTTAAAATGTTTACATACATTACATTTACATACATTTTACATACATTTAAAACATGTTTCACTCTAAAACTGTGAAAAAAAAAAAAAAAATGAAAAAAAAAAAATCAAAGCCATAAATCTAATCTAAAGTTGTTAAAAATTTGAGCCTGGCATCTAAAAAAAAATGAGCTTTCAGTAAGACTTTGTTTGGCCGGCAGTACCAAAAGTTCCCACTAGATGAAATTCATTAATTTCTAATGCGCTCATTTTAACAACGACTTTTTTTCAGTACAATTTAACCTTTTCGAATCATGTCCATGATTATTTTGTGTGTTCACACAGCAAGTACCAAAACTTACACCAAGTTTCAAACCATTCCGATGAAGAAAAAGAAAAAAATGTGTAAAACTTTAGAGCACCAGAGTGTTAATAACCTTCCCCTTGTTTAGGCAAATCTCTCAATGAAATAAGCAAACACAGAAGCCATTCTGAAGCATGATACTCACTAGCAGTGCTGCTGGCGTATTTAGCGCTGCTTGAGCGTCCGCGTACGATCGGCTGCCTGTTCATGGCGTTGGAAACCTTCCTAAGAAGAGCCTTGGGATCCGGCACTGACGCCTTCCTCACGGAGCTTCCCGACTCCATGCTTCGGTTTGAAAACCCCGTCCGGCTCGCGGAAGACTCCGTGTCACTGGTAGTGTTAAAAGAGCCAGTTCTTTTCCTAGGCAAAGCTAAAATGTCCAATCGAGAGAGTTTCTTGCTGTCCTGAGCGCCTCGGATGTTTCCCGAGGGATTGGCGTCGGAGTTCTGAGACGTTCGGTCGGTTTCGGCGCCTTCGTTGTCGGAGGCGTCGCCCAAGCGGGACCGGCGGAGCGTGGACGCTCGCGTGGCTCTCGGAGCGGACAGGCTATTGGAACGAGCTAGAGTTTGTTGCACCGTACCCTTGGATTTGCTCGTCCCGTCCTTCTGAAGAGGAATAGTGTACTTTTTGTACGGTAGGGAATTCGATTCCTGGTCGGAAACGACGTCACGTCTTGCGGTGGGACTTTGATGTTCTGGCGCAAAGTCGAGAGAACTAAGATTACAACGGCGCTGGAAACTCTCCTTCATCCCGGACGACGGATCATCGGAAGTCTTCGGTTCTCTTGAATACTGTGCGGTACCTTTTAAAAGTCCTCTGAGGACAACAGGCTTCTTAGGAACAGAAACCAAAGCGTTTTTGCCACTGATTGTACTGGAAGTGTCCGATTCTTCCGAGAACGAGTCCTCCAGATGGGAGCGCCCGTTGTTTTCCTGCTGGTCCAGAAGCTTGGCTTCCAGAGAAGCTAAAACATCCTCGGTGTCTTTGAGGTACGACTGAGTGTCTTGATTGCTTACACCTTTAAAAGCATCTTTGCTTAAGGGTTGACTAGATATCTGAGGCAATCTGGACAACTGGATGTCATCACTAGCCCTTACTTTGGTATAACTTTCTTGTCTGACAATAGACACTGAACCGTCCGCACCGAGAGAGTCATCGTTGCTTGGGTGATTAATGCTGGATGGCTTGGTAAGTTTCCCATGTGGTCTCGTTAAAGTAACGGTGGAGAATTTGTGAGGTGAGTCCATATCTTTTGTCTCTTCTTGATTGTGTTGCGTATTTGGCCGGTTCCACGTCTTGTAAGTCGTGTCAGGAGTCGTCCTGCTTTGCTCGATCACTGATCCATCATCGGACTTGCTGGCATCACTCAAGCTGTCTGGATCCAGATCATCTTGGACACTTAGTTTCTGTGGATCCCACTTTTGCATCTGAAGTTGCGAACTCCTGTCCAAACCGGACAGGTACGGGTCAGGCTGGATGTGTATTGTGGGCGGTGGCGTCTCGATCTTCTCCTTCAAAGGAACCGGAGGCAGAACTCGCCTCGATCTGCTGCCAAGACCTGTTTATGAGTAGTTAGCAATTCGGTTAAGCATAACTTAAAGGATGATCCTTTCACCAGCTTAAAGACATAATTAATAGGAAAAATTAAATAAGCTAGCAAAGTAGGGCTGCACGATATATATCGGTTTTCATGCGATTTGCAGATTATTTGCAACGTTTTACCATCATAGAGTGAAAGAATCATTGGCATGTGTTTTTAAGTCAAGTCAGGCATCAAGTGCAAGCGGACTCGCGCACTGTTTCTCACACACACACACACACACACATTTCTTTTGAGCTTTAACGGACATGTGAACGCAAAGTGAAGTCAAAATGCCCGTCTCGGCGAGTATCCTCGTAAACAGTCGGTTATATATCTTGTAAACAATTGAGAAAGAAAACAGATGCGTGTCATTTACTGGTTAAATTTGAAAAATTAGAACATCGTGCAAAAGTTCATGTATTTCAGTAATTCAAATTAAAAGGTGAAACTAATATATATATATATATGCATGATTATACTTTTCAGAGGGCCGACATTTCTGTTTTTTTTTTTTTTTTATTGATTTCATGTAATATTCTAATTTGAGATTTTGAATTTGGGGTTTTCATATATCAAAATATAATCATAATCATCAAAAGTATAACTTTTGCATGATATTCAAATTTTTTGAGTTTCACCTGTATATTATGTCCATGTATTTGTCTCAAAGGGACAGCAGCCTAACGTACCCGCCGCTGTTTGTGTCACCAATGATCAAACAACAAAAGAAAAAGAAATTTACTTTTGTAGCTTTAACAAAGACAAATTGTATTAATTTATTTATTTATTAATTAATATACGTTAGCTAGTTAGATTTCATTTATGCAGTGAAGACTGTTTTCACATTTGATTATTCAATATCTGTACCTGGAAAACAAAGCACTGCTTCTGTCAATTGCATTTTTTTTCTATTGTATTTATCTATGCTTGTAATCGGTTTATAATTTTCTATATAGATGCACCACCCAACAAAATTACCCTAATCCTCCTAGAATGATGAATTACTTTCAAATAGAGCTATTCAAATCACCTGGTGAAATATGTATCGCCGAAAAACAAAATATCACAATGCAAGTGTTTTGTAATATCGTGCAGCCCTGCAGCAAAGACAAAAGTGAAGAAACAAGCAAAAATGTCCAAACCTGCAGCAGACGGATCAGCCGGTGTTGGGAACGGTCCTGAAGCCGGACCCGAGTCTGAATAGGTGTCGGCCAAACTGGCCCAGCGGGACACCCAGCGGGAGCCTCCGGGGGTCAACGTCGGCACACACTGCATCTGCACAGGGGACCAGATCATTCAACACAAAACTTCTATTACATCACATTGCTTTAAAGTGGAATTAAAATTAGGGCTGTCAAATGATTAATCGCATCCAAAATAAAAGTGTGTGTTTACATAATAAATGTGTGTACTGTGTATAATTATTTTATATAAATACATACACATGCTTGTATATGTTTAAGAAATATTTGCATGTATATACTATATATAGATTTATATATAATTTTTATTATATATAAATATTTTATATATAAATAACACATTTTTCTTAAATATATAAATGCACGTGTGTGTACTTATATACAAAATAATTTTACACAGTACACACACATTTATTATGTAAACTAGGGCTGTCAACGAATATTCTAAATTCGAATATATATTCGAATAGTTTTAAAAAACAGAAATTCGAAGGTGAAAATTAATATTCGAATCATGTGGAAAAACATGCCCGCGGTAGCAGAGGCGCGGCTGTCAGCTTTGCTAGTGGCAAAATTCTGAAGCTTAAAATGTAAAACGCATTTTCCAGCTGCACAGATAGCACAGTGACTGTCTGGCTCACTCATTGGCTGTGCTGCGGCAACTGCACATCCAATGGCGCGGGCGCCTCCAACGTGTGCGCCAATGAGCTAGCATTACATCATACAGAGCCCGCCAAGGGGGCGTGGCCAGACGTCCCCGAAATAGCCATAGTAGCAGCAGTTTACCACAGCACGAGCTGCGCCTCGGAGAGTTCAATGTCGGTTCTATACTGTAAAACTTCAATTAATGTTAATAATATTTGTTTCAATCACTGAATGAAGCCTGCTATATTTAGGACAAGAGTCGCGACCTTAAATTGCTTGCACAAAACTCTTGATCAGCACTCAACATGTGTGTATTGTTGTTCATTTAAACCATTACGCGCAGAGAGCGTGAGGGCGAGCGAGAGAGAGCGCGAGAGGGCGAGAGAAAGCGTGCCTGCGAGCGAGAGTAAGGTCTGCGGTCTTGGCCATTACTTGTTTTTGTGTAAGTTAATACGTTGTCAAATATGTTTAAACTTAAATAAACTACCTATACAAGTAGTTGTGTCTCTTTGTATTAATTTGTCCTGTTATTGACGTAATGCGCGTCATTGACAAAATGCGCAACCAGATATTCGAATAGTTCGAATATATGTGTTTTTTTTAGAGGGAATATTCGAACGTCATTTTTGAGCAATTTTGACAGCCCTAATGTAAACACAAACTTTTATTTTGGATGCGATTAATCGTGATTAATCATTTGACAGCCCTAATTAAAATTAAATAAAAAGTAGTTGAGATATTTTCACTGTATGTGTAAAATAAGTTTGTTGCATATTTCACATTTGACTAATAAATATAAAATAACTCTTGTAGATCTGCCCTGAACTGCTTAGAGCAAATGTTGTAATTAAATATTGTGAAAATGTTTGATTAAAACCCTTACACTAATAACATTGTGTAGAAAATAATTATTTATTACCTTATTTTTCTTTGATTTATACATTATTTAAATTTAAGAATTATTTTTAATAAATTTTTTTGGTCTATTTCTTACCTTTCTCGCTCTCTCTATTTAAAACTTATTTTATGTAAAACCACTGTGTATGAAATGTGCTGTATAAATAAACTTGCCTTGCATATCAAATACGTTTAGGTGACATTTGACTTACATCACATAATCCTTCTTGATCCGTCCCAAATTAAGAATAAACTTTGTAAATATTTCAATTAATATTTACAAAGTGCAAATAGTTCAAACTAACTTTCATAGCATTCACTTAAAAAAAAAAAAAAAAAAAACTATGCTAAAAAAGTGTTTTTATTTTTACAAAAAAAAAAAAAAAAAAAAAGATACATTAAAATGACAAATATAATGATTTGAAATTATTCAAGTTCCTTTAATTTAAATAAAACCTACTACAATAAATGCTGGCATACTAAATATATATCGATTCTGATACTCAAACAGTAAATGTCAAAATATACCAAATGAAAATATCTCAACCATATAAAGAGATCAGGCCCTTTAAAGATCCAAATCACCCATTCATAATCATCCAAAAGCAGGAAGAAACATCATCAAAACAGCTTTGAGAAGATGCCCAAGAAAGATGCTAATAAAACCACGGTGAAAAATAAGTATATTGCAGTGATTGACAGAGAGATCTACTGACGCCCATGATCATGCTAACGTTTGCAGTCAGGAGAGATTACCTGTACGGGACCCTTGTGTGTGTCACTACGGTCTTTCGGATATTGGCCCAGTTTAAGGCCTGAGCTATTCTCACGGAGAAGACTATCGTGAGCCTCAGTGTCACCGACTATAGGCTTACATGTTGTTGCTGCTGCTGAGGTTTGGCTGTTGTTGCCAACACCAAACACCTGTTAATGATAAAGCATGCATGAATTATGACGGCGTTTATATGATTGTTTCCAACTGACCGGACCTCTTCAACTCTTGACAGGCTGAATTATTCAGGAAGGCACTTGAAATGTGATAATATACTGGGGAAGTGACTGAAATAACCTGAATAACAGAACTGAAACAATGGCATCCGATGACAGATTGTGTTTGTGTTTTTTTTTTTTTTAGCTGTTTAAATGTAGGGGTGGCCAATATGACCAAAATCTTATTTTATTTCATTATAAACGATATATCAAGATATAGGTGTTATATTATAGGCAAGGCAAGTTTTTTTATAGCACATTTCATACACTATGGCAATTCAAAGTGCTTTACACAGAAAGGAATTAAAATAAATCACAAAATAAAAAGGAAAATTAAAACAATTATAAAAGATGATGCATAGATAAACTTCTCATCTAACAAAACACCAGTTTATCATATTTTTCACAACAATCTGTCCCTAAAATCGGACAGGAGGAGCTCTGGGACTGACTCTTTACTTATAATTAAATAACTTCCTCTGTTTCTCGGACTAAAAATATAACTTAAGCTCCTCAGGTCGCATTTTTGGTGATTTTTTTTTAATCGTTATTATCGTTCTTTCTAAATGTGATGTAAACATACTGTCCTGTGACTAGAAATAAACAGAAACAGACGTGTCTAAATAAGTATGTGTGTCGTCTTTCTTTTAGGAAATTACGGTAAATGCCACTTTTATAGGTCAAGATTGCACAGTCACAGAAATAATGTATTATGGTCAATGTATAACTTATTATTGTAAAACATCGATGCTTGGCAGGGTTCGTAAAGAAACTGTAAAATGAAATTCCAGGACTTTCAAGGACTTTAAGCACTACTTTTTTGGCTATCAAGGACTACAATCAGAGATCTCACTTATCAAACAATATCTTTATTATCTTAAAAAAATAAAAAAATAAAAAGGTAAATAGATTAATAAAAATAAACCAATAAAACAAAATGGTACAAATTAAGCGCTGCACATGTGTGGTAACTGACTATACTATGACAAAGATATCGCTTTTCTCATTCAAACTGATTTTTCCCCATTAATATACGATTGACCTGAAGAATGAAAGCTGTATTATATACTTGGATATTTATATGAGCAATATCACGCTCATAGCCATGGGAAATTGCTCTATATCTATACGAGACAAGCTGCAGCTTTAATTTTGTGAGAAAAGATTGTTTATCGATAAAATTAATTCAAGCACTTTTCATAAATATGGCTGTTTTCATGGGTTTTCCAGGACATAAATAAAATCCAAGCAGTTCAATCACCTTATACGAACCCTGTCTTGGGTTTTAAATCTTCAGGTTAACCACAAACTGGTGCTTTCATCATGTTCGTTTTTGCGATCTCACTAATTTCCAGTGATTTCTTTCCGATCAGTTTTCTGATAAAACTTCCATTTGTTGGTGAAATGGTGTGTGTGACGTTGTTTCAGAGAGGCGTATAACGGGCTGGTTTTTAGTGAAGCGGTGCAAAATTGGCTAATAACTAGTAGTGTACTGTGCTATGTGGAAATATTTACATACCACGTTATAAATGATACAGCAAACTCTCTAATGATGGACACTTCGTCACCATGATACTCAGGTGAAACTCGAAAATTAGAATATCGTGCATAAGTTTGTGTATTTCAGTAATTCAAATTAAAAGGTGAAACTAATATATTTAGTATATATAACTATATACATGATTATACTTTTCAGAGGGCCGACATTTCTGTATTTAAAATCCTTTTTTTTATTATTGATTTCATGTAATATTCTAATTTTCTGAGATTCCCAGACCTCCCATAAGCCCCCCAATTTTTATTTTTTTCTTGTTTCTAGAATTTTAGTTAATGAAAAACCAGGGGACTTTCATTAAAACTAAAATACTAAAAACATAGTATATGATGTCTTTTTTTTTTTTTTTACAAAAAAAAAAAATTTTTTGAGGGGATTCATTTATTTATTAAATAACATTTGAAAAACCTACAGGTAAATCTTACATAAATATTTCTGAGTCTTCATTTTCTTTGGTTTTCCTACTCCACTTCTTGTTAAAACTCTCTAGATATATGTTTATTCTGTGCATTTTGTGTGAAATCATATTTTATTCGTCCATCAAAAGTGTGCTTTCACTGTAATGCAGACGTGTGCAGTGTAAATAAGGGCTGAAACGGCCGTTACTGGTAAAATTAAAGAATTTATCCTCAACTAGTTTTGTGGTGTAGGTCTATATATTTTATTATGTTAACTTAAAAATAAAATCTCGATCGGAGCTAGGGCTGTCGTTTTTGAGAAAAGTCAAATTCGTACTGATATCAAATATCAAGCAATTTGAATATCTACGAGATCACAATAACGTGACAGCTTAAACAGCAGCAGGAGTAAGGCCTATAGCCTAATTCATTTCTTAATATTGTTGGCTACAAACACCAATCTATCAACTTGATCTGGATCAAGTGCGGCTCTTTTTATTGAGATGTTCCCGTGGTGGAGAACACACACTCGGAGCACACACACTGGTGTTTCTGCGTGTCAATGTTTAGAGAAGTGGCATCTACGGTGTAGATAGGGATGCATAACGATTAATCGTGACTAATCGTTTGCAGAATAAAAATGTGTGTACTGTGTATAATAATTATGTATATAAATACACAAACATGCATGTATAATTAAAAAAAAAAAACTATTTGATACTAATATATAATATAAATTATATTTAAATATAAAAATGTATATAAACACGTAAATATTTTTTAAATGTATACATGCATGTGTGTGTGTGTATTTATAAATACATAATTATTTTAACAGTACACACATATATGAAACAAAAACTTTTATTCTGCAAACGATTAGTCGTGATTAATCGTTATGCAGCCCTAGTGTAGAACCCAAAATATTACCAGACACTACTTTAGATGAGTCGGGGTCGTGATTGTGCGCTCAGGCCGTTCTGTGCGTTATCTTCCATTTTCAAAACAGGGAGACTGGCTATTATTGGCTTGATTTGGTCATGGGCGACGCTACAATACGTTTAGAGCGCCTGCTCCTGGATGAGATGGCAAACGCCTGGCGGCCATCTTGTCACAGGCAGCTCGCTCACTCGTAACATTGCGTTTTATGGTGCATGTACTTTTTAAATAACCACAACTTGCTAAATTTGACCGATTTTCAAACGGTTTGGTTCGCTATAAACGTCAGATGTAGTTATGACACTGCACACTTATAAATAATTATGTATTAATTATGTATTAATTAGCCACATTAATAAGAAACCAAACCGTTTGTAAATCGGACAAGATTTTCGTGAGTTAAGAGTATTTGTGTTCTCACCTTATAAGAGCCTGCCAGAAAGCTAGCCTGTGACAAGATGGCCGCCGGTGATGACGATAGAGACTCCGTCGTAAGACATCTAGCCTTAATTATGGATATCTATGGTCATACCACCCAGCCGTACTCAAATGTGACGTCAAGCTGAAGTGACGGGGTTGTACCTGATCGATCAAACTCCGTGCCTCCACAACCTCTTTATCTGGTTCCTCAGCTTCAATAGTGTAGGTCCCTGCGTCACTTAAACTATCCTCTTCTTCATGCGGAGAAGTTTTGGCCTCCGTGAAGTTGACTTCCATGTTTGCAGAGGGAGATCTGCCAGTGTGGTTAATGGGGGGATTTTGTGAACGGGTCTTCTCAGGGTTGTCCTGCCACGTCTCAGAGTATGTCAAAGTTGTAGAAGATGAGGTTTTATGGTCCGACGTGGAAGTAGGATTCGGTTTCGACACCCTAAGCAACTCGGCTGCGAAGTCCTGCGATAGTTTGGATCTCCGGCCGATGCTGCCGAAGGGTTTAGACGTCGTGCTCACGCGTATTTCACTTTTCTCACGTCTGAGAGATTCGGCCCGCTTAGCATCATCAGAGCCTTTCAGGGGAATCGTGAACTGCTGTGTGGGAGGATTATGTGATGATGATGATGATGATGGAGAGGTTGTTCGCTCTCCAGCCTGGCCTGCAACTTTTCGTTTGTCTAGCTTGCTTTTTAAAGCGGACTGGAAGTCAGGAGAAGACATGTTGTTGGTGAACGACTGCGAGCGTTTTTTACGCTGACCGTCGTCAAAGAACTCGACCATAAAGGCTTGCTGGGGATCCGGTTGGCCTTGGCTCTTTGAATCTGGGATGTAGTTAGTTGGGTTATCTTTTCCTTCCAGTTGCGGTACGAGCTTTCGAACCATTTGCGGTTCTTCCGGTTCTTCCAAATCATCATCTTCATGATGGTCTGCATCTAGAAACAACACAACAGGTCAACATTTAGAGAGAGAATAGCAGGCAAGAACAAATCTGGTACTAGAGGTCGACCGATTAATCAGGCCTGCTGCAAATTAGGCCGATTAATAGGCAGACGCATAGAGACGTCAATCGAATTATTTTCACGTGTTTTTGCAGCAGTGAGCCAAATCACAGACATAGTTGTTGATTTCTTGAACGCAATGGCCAATCAGAGGTGTTTAAGTTAGTCTTTATTCAGTGCTGCCGAGTTAAACAGGCTCGCCATTAACGCAGACACGATGTAAGATTTATTGTGCATTGATGGCAGCTTCTTTATTTATTTATAAAAGGACAATTTAATACAACAACAGTTGTCCAAAGAACTTATCGGCAGCCCTGATTTCTAAATATCGGCATCGGCCAGAGGAAAAACCCATATCGGTCGACCTCTATCTGGTACAACCATACCTTTAAATAAACATGCGTCATCATTGTCGGATACCTCCGTTTTCACAGTCCACACTACAACATAAACTATATTTTGAAATGTATCTGATTGGGAAAGCGTATTAAAAAAGCATTTTTTGCTAGACAAAATGCAGTCTCAGTGTTAATGGAAGGCCAAAAGATACAAAAAAAAAAAAAAGGTGTTTTTAAATTGATATATATAAAAAGTCACAATGTTGTAATAAACGGCTATAACTTGCTTAGGGATTGTTACATGTGGACAAAATTTCATCTGGAAATTTGGATTAACCAAGTATAACTTTCTAAAGTCAAGGAAAAAAATCCAAACTTTATGAGGTTCAGTTTAAGTGGAGTAAAAAACAGATGTAACTTCTTAAATCTGGTAAATTCATCCATTCCCAGACAAAATAAATCTAAAACTGGGAATTTAAATGAGCTGGATTGAAATGTCAAGTTTAAAATGCTGATTGCTATATTGGGTTAGAAAAACAAAGAAAAGGACAGGCGAGTCAGTGTTCGAGGTCTTTAAGGGTTAATCTTTGATCAAAAATGATCCAGTAGTCGATTACCCTTGAAGCTCTTGTTCGGGAGCTCGTCGGACCCACACTGCTCGTCGAGACTCCTCAACATGGTGGCGTCGCTTTGCACCAACCAATCAGCAACTTTGTTCTCCGCCGACATCACTTGTGTAAGCCTGGCTATCGATTCTTTGGTGGGAATCCTGCGCTGGCGGACCGAGAGCTTCGTGACTTGGTCCTTGATCTTGATCTTCCCAGGGGTTTGGTCATCAAACTCAATGGTGAAGGAGGCATGGCCCTGGACCACTGGGGGCGTGGAAGGGGGTTTGTGGTTCGTGTCTTTTGTGGGGATCTCTTGGACTTCCAGGGATGAAGTTTTGGGCTTTGGATGGATCTCCTTTGTGGGAATCTCAAAGTAGCTCGGCTCCTTGCGGAAAGCGTGACCGGACTTTCCCTGGCCATCGAGAAACTCATCTGGTGAACCGCTGACCTCACATCCGGTACCATCCCTGTGGTTTTCTGTGAAAAGACGTCAGCGTTAATGATGGAAATACAGGTGAAACTCAAATTTGAATATCGTGCAAAAGTTTGTGTATTTCGGTTATTTAAATTAAAAAGGTGAAACGAATATATTTAGTATATATAACTATATGCATGATTATACTTTTCAGAGGGCCGACATTTCTGTATTTAAAATCCTTTTTTTTTTTATGGATTTCATGTAATATTCAGATTTTCTGAGATTTTTATTTGGGGTTTGCGTCAGCTTTAGGCCATAATCATCAAAACTCTTGCACGATATTCTAATTTTTCGAGTTTCACCTTTACATGATATATCAGCCACCATATTTATTTGGCCAATATATGTTCATTTTTAATGTTATCGATAAGAACATTTGCCAGATTTATTAAAACTGATAAACAACAATGGAGTATTTCCTTCAGCTGAGACACTTTAAATGTGCACTGTTCAACATGATGGCTTTAAATAGTTTTAAATATGATTGAAATCACTTCAAAAAATGAAAATACAGTTCAGTGCAACATGTGCAGCACAAGTCGGTCATATCGGCTACATAAAATCATTATGAGAACGTTATAATACATATATATATATATATATATATATATATATATAAATAAATTATATATTATTAATATTAATATATACAGTACTGTGCAAAAGTTTTAGATCAGTAAGATTTTTTATGTTTTTAAAAGAAGTCTCTTCTGCTCACCAAGGCTGCAATTATTTGATGATAAATACAAAAAAAAACAACAGTAATATTGTGAAATATTATTACAATTTAAAACAGCGGTTTTCTATGTGAATATACAGTGAAGTGTAATTTATTCCTGTGATCAAAGCTGAATTTATCATCATCATTACTCCAGTCTTCAGTGTCACATGATCCTTCAGAAATCATTCTAATATGATGATTTGATGCTCAAAAAACATTCATTATTATTTTCAATGTTGAAAACAGTTGTGTACAATTTTTTTTTTCAAAATTCTTTGATGAATAGAAAGTTCAAAAGAACAGCGTTTATTTAAAATAGAATATTTTCTAACATTATAAATGTCTTTACTGTAACTTTTGATCAGTTTAACTCATCCTTGATGAATAAAAGTATTGATTTATTATATTTCTTTCCCCCAAAAATAAAATTTTAATTCTTACTGACCCCAAACTTTTGAAGGGTAGAGTTTAATGTTACAAAAGCTTTAGATTTCAGACCAATGCTGTTCTTTTTTAGTTTCTATTCATCATAGCATCATGAAATAAAAATGTAAAAAACTGTTTTCAACACTGATAATAATCATAAATGTTTCTTGAGCATCAAATCATCATATTAGAATGATTTCTGAAGGATCATGTGACACTGAAGACTGGAGTAATGATGATGAAAATTCAGCTTTGATCACAGGAATAAATTACACTTCACTATATATTGTAATAATATTTCACAATATTACTGTTTTTTTTTGTATTTTTTATCAAACAATTGCAGCCTTGGTGAGCAGAAGAGACTTCTTTTAAAAACATAAAAAATCTTACTGATCTAAAACTTTTGCACAGTACTGTATATATATTATAGACTTTGTTTTTGCAATCAGACTCTCAAAAAATATATAAAAATTCATTTAGATTTATCGGCCAATATATCGGTTACTGGCGTTATATAAAATATAAATAATTATCAGTTATCGGACAAATTTTTCATGTTGGTGCATTCCTAGTCAATGATTGTTAATATAAATTAATAGTGATGGAAGAAATTGAGTATTTTGAAAGTCTGAATCCATTGATTCACAAAATGAATCACTTTTTGCAGCGTTTACACAACACCGTTTTCAACTAAATAAGGAAAACGTACGAGTTATGGCGGATCATTTACACAACGGCTTTCTAGGGGACGTAAAAAGCTAACTTTTGAAAGCGATATCGTTATCATCTCCGTGTAATCTTAAAAAACGACACGTAGTTTCTTTACAAAGTGTCATCGCTCGTTTTCGAGAGTCCGTGTAAACGGGGATCATTTGACAACGCGAGGTATAAAGTTTTCCAATTTTAGCACATCGTTGTCACGTAAACGTACACCTAAAAATCATCAAATACTATTAAATATGAAGTGTCTGCGTAATATGGGCTTTTATTTATCTGTAGGGCTCGTTTTGAGCGTTTTATGGAGGGCTCGACTAATCTACTTAGCTACTTATTTCATTTTCTATACAAATATGTCTTTAATAATATTTGCATTATAAAATTGATCCAAGAAGAGTTAAAAAAAAACATCTTAACTGAGATCCTAGCAGCAAACCATTGAAATTATGAAATGGTTTGAAACTGTTATAAGCCTCATTTACTGAAATCATGTGATTTAGTCAGATTGATACGCACTCCAGACCACTGGTTTATAACAAAAGATTTGAAGCTTTACATCCATCACTACAAACTAACTGCACAGACAGATTAGGACGCGTGCCAAATATGTGCGTGTGACTTACAGAAGAAGCGCTAATTCACTTACATTACTTAAGTCACTCCTGCTGTGAGGTTAACCGAGTAAGGTCAAGTATTTTAGGTCTCTCTCACACACTGTCCTAACCAGGTGTAACACGTGTAAACTTCATTTTCTGTCCAAAGTAAAACCAAATTGCAGCATGAAGCAACAATATCATTTATGTTTAATGTACAGCTCTGAGTAGATGGATTGTAAACCAAATTTTACTTTAAAACAGAACAAAACAAAAAAAATATATAAAATTGTATTACATTTTTTTATTTAATATTATTAAAAAAAATTTTTTTATAATTCTATAATTTTTTAAAATAAAATGTATGTAAAAAAATGAATTTTAAAATAAATGAATTATGCATGACAATTTTAGAAATATCTACATTTAAATAAATGTATAAAACAGATTTAGGTCAAATATAAATAAAATAAAAAAAATAGGTGGGTTATTCATCATAATAGATCTCATTTTTAAACCATGCGATAAATCTCAAATCTATCTCAAATCTGACTTTGTGTTGCAGCTGGTTAGGATAAAAACTCAGATTAACATGGATTTAATGATTATCACATCGTGGCTGGTTAGGACACTGTTAAACACAGGCATAAAATGCCAAAGAAAATAAAACTGTGTATAACAGTATAACAATATTAAATATATTAAACGTGCTGTCCACTAGTGCTTAACCAAAGTTTACTCCAACTTTTTCTATAAAAAAAAAAAACTAAACTAAAATCTAAACCAACTGCAATGGAACAAATGTTTCTATGGTCCCCCTTTGAGAAGTGCTTAAGACTGGAGGGAAAACACAATGACCTTCTCATTGGACTAAGACTGGCTGCTAATCCATCACGAGCCTGAACTGGCGGCTCGTAAAGCTCACGCCAGCGTGGAGTTCAGCACTGAAATCCTCAGGCTCGAGATCAGCGGACACAAAAGGATTTGATCTGTTCTCACTTCACACTGCATTCCTGGCCACACTTCTCACACACTCGTTATGTGAGGATTTCAATGGATTGTTCTGCATTTAATAATGGTGGCGATAGTGAAAGTGACCATGATATTAAGTCTCTGTGTAAATGTGTTTCTGGGATTGGGTGTGATGATCATGAGTCTCAGTTGCAGACCTGCATGATGTTCATGACCCTTTTCTTCATCTTCACCCCACCAGGACGGCTGGCCGTAGAGAGGCGTGGGTCTCGACACGGGTGGATCTGAGAGCAAACAAGGGAAGAGGAAGATGAAACCACTGACCACCATTAAAGCCAGAAGACACTTTCCATTAATACAGTGGAACTGGTTAGATTATTTGTTTTAAAATTACATAAAAAAAAAAAAAAAACTATAAACATAATGAATATATTTAAAAATCTTTTTAATACTAAACAAATAAATACCTAGTTGACATTACCTATTTTAGAAATAAAGAAAAAAATACAAAAAACCTACATAAATACATACAAACTATACAAATAGTAAACATTTTATACAAAATAAATCCAGAGGCGGCTACCTATTTTAGAATTAATACAAAACAAAAATAATAAAATACTAAATAAATGAAAAATCATTATAAATAAAATGGTGACATGAAATTTTTGAAATGGAGAAAGAATTTTAAAAAAAATTATAAGAATGTAGAAAAAAAAAATCATAGAAATAAATAAATAAATAAAATAAATAAATAAATAGGTGACTAAAAAACTAATATAAATACTATTAGAAAAGACTATTTAAATATTTATTATATATTAAAAAATTTAAAGATTTAAACAAAACTACATAAATTAAATTGGTGACATGAAATTTTTTGAAATACAGAAATAATGAAAAAAAAAATCTTTATAAGTCATAAAAATCATACGGAAATAGGTGACAATTATTTATTTATTTCTAAAATAAGTAGAAATCTATATTTAAATATTTATAAAATGTATACATTTAGGTTAAAAAAAAACATGCAAAACCTAAAAGAAAGAAAAGAAAGAAAAAAAAGAAACTCCTTTCACTCTGTTGAAAAACTCATTCATGCATGTGTGTCCTGAAGCTTCAGTGACTCGGCCAATAGCAGAGCGGAGAACACTCCCGCCTCCACCCGGCCATCTGAACCACCGTCTGTCAGAGAGAACCAGTCTCGCTGGTTACAGCGTGTCGGATCATGGACACGGCTGATATTAAAGGTGGGGTATGTGATTCTCTTTTTTGTCCATTTTTTCAAAATCATTTGAAATCTTATTCATAACCCACTTACAGCCACTGAGTTTTAGCGATTCTTGATTAGCGATTTTTGATTTTCCATTTCACAACAGTAAACGAAAATACACTACAAAGTGATTGCAGTATTAAAAAAAGTCAGCTGCTGAATTACTTAACTCTTTTATTGAGTAAAAACAACTCAAAGCACTTTCTGTGTCGTGTAGTTATAACTTGGTAGCTTATGTTCTGTAGAACACAGAAATGAATACATCACATTGAGTGAGTGAGTGAGTGAGTGAGTGAGTGAGTGAGTGAGTGAGTGAGTGAGTGAGAGAGAGAGAGAGCCGCGGGCGCGATCAAACTGTATGTGTGTGTGTGTGTGAGAGAGGGAGAGAGCGAGCTGCGGGCGCCGTTTCTTTTACTGTCTATGGCCGTTACACGCGCTTGCTAACTGGAACTGGGCGCGTTCGTGACGTTCAACTTCCGGTATAACATTTTTTACAAAAGAAAATAATTAAAAAAATTAAAATAAAAATCGATTTTTGAAAATTTAATAATCGATTCATACTCGTTCATAACATAATCGCGATTAATCAATAATCGATTTTTTTCACCACCCCTACTAGAATCATTGGACAGTAAGTCTGTCAATCAAACAGTCGTACCGTACCCCCCCTCCCCATCGCACAAATCAGGGCCAGCATTGGAGGAAAGGAGGTAGGACCATTTGAGTTGTGTATTTTCAAAATCTGCCAGCCGTTTTGCAAATCACATACCCCGGCTTTTTTAAAAGACAAAAATAAAACAGCAGGAAACAGGGAGAAGCCGAAAACACAGACCGAGCTCGCGACGCGTCACAGATGTTGACCCACTTTAGTTAATCGAGTTCGACACTATGCAACACCCAACAAAAAGCTTCTTTATTGGCATCCGTGGTTCCATGAAGAACCTTGAGAACCTTTCCATTGCACAAAAGGCTCGGTTACACTTTATTTTAAGGTGTCATTGTTACAGTGTAATTATATATTGAAGTACTGAGTGATATTAAGCAACTACACGTACTTCCAACAGGGTTAGGGTAGGATTGGGATTTGGTTGAGGGTTAATTATGCATTATTTACTGTTATTACTATGGTAAGTACATGCAACATATGACAAGGACACTGTAAAAGTTTTTTTTTAACTGGAAAAGGGTTCTTTAGGTTTTTTTAAATGTTCTTCACACTATGAAAAAAATGGTCATTTTAAGAACTGGTCATGAAAGCTTCTTTAGGAACTAAAAATTGTTCTTCTATGACATCACTGTGAAAAAACCTTTATGGAACCTTTATTTTTAAAGGGACAATTCAGCCAAAAATTATAATTTGCTTTCCCAAAAGTTATTCCAAACCTGTATTCATTTTTTTCTTCTGCTGAACACAAAAGCAGATGTTTTGAAGAATGTTGGTCAGCATTTTCACTGGCCACAATTTTGACATCAATAACATGGGGAAAAACTGCCATGTAGATATTTTTAATATTATCTCTTAATTTGGTAGCAGGAACTGTATATATTAGGCTGCTGTCACTTTAAGACCTGACACTGCATTTTCTTTCTCAACTGTTTATGTTCACTTAAAACATATCTGACTGTATTTACGTGAATAAGACTGGTATTTGCAGCAAAAAAGAACTCGATTTAGTGCTGAGAGGCGGCTTGATGTGCCACAAAATCTGCGGGAATGAGTAAAATGATGCACAATAAGGCGAAATTCAAGCCCTGTAACAGCAACAATATTCATCCGGAGCAAATGAAGCGTGCGAGTGAGGAGAGGCGGGTTTGTGTGTCTCTTGAGAAAGAACAGCTGGTATCGTGTGTCTATTCTGCAGAATAAGTGTTTCAGATATTTCAGTAGCGATATGTATAGAAAAATCTATAGTTTTGATAACACTACATTGCACTTGGTTTATTATTTCTGATGCCTTTTTAAAAAGACTACAAGTGACGAATGTCTATATTACACATAAAGTTCAACCCGCCAAAGTGGCTTGTAAAAGTGACTGTTACTTTTACAAGGCACTTTGTTACTGTTACTGTTTGTTTCTGTTACTTACAAAATCTACTACTACGTTATAATCTATTGCTAAAATACACGATAAAAAAAAAAAAAACATGCATTTTGAAGAAAATATCTAATGTTAATGTTAAGCCCTGGTAACCAAACAGTTTCTGGTCCCCACTGACTTTAATGGTATTTTCGATACTATGGAAGCCAATGGGGACCAGAAATCCATTTATTTGTTCTGTTTTTCTTCAAAATATATTTTTGGTCAACAGAAGAACCTAATGCAGGTTTAACAACTTTTTTATTTTTAATCTTTGTTTAAGAAGGATCAACCCAAACTGAGTGCAACAATATCTGACTCAAATGTAACTTTTTGTTAGGGACTGAGCTAAGAGCTGCTTATTGGGTGCAGAACTAGGGAAAAAAAGCATTAAAACATGATTCAATCCCATGAGTCAGTTGGGCAGGACCAGGCAAAGCACAGGACAGAAACTCCTTATGAGAATGAGCTTTTACAGTTGTCCATCTAAACACCCATGTGCTTTAAAGCATTATAAAATGAATTTTTATAAGAACAACATACACTATTTAATTCTGTATTTTTTCCTGCATCTATCTACTAAAGTTTTTTTTAACCACTTTTGAACCTAAAATATTAACTTGAGATTTAAGTAAATATTGCAATAATTTAACCACACATTCGCATGTTCACGGTTCTCTGGTGTTTATGGTCACATGACATGCAGGTTTAGCAAGCATTTTGTTTTGATTTTCTACATAATTATTAGCTTTTCATCCACTCAGTGAACAAAGAGACTGCTTTATGCCATGTTTATCTGATCTGCTTTTCCGGAAAACTCACATCATCTCCAAACACAGCGAACGCTTTCAGAGCTCGTCTCCAGCGGATGATTCAGCTCTTCCGGCTCGCTCAGCCGTGAAACCCCTCATTATCCCATGAGCAACACATCCCTCTTCAAGAGCACTAAGCAAATATGTCTCTGTGAGTGTGACGATTTCACATTTCTCTATACTGATGTTTTAATAGTGAGTGTTTGATCACATCAATAACCCTCAGTATGAGCACTAGCATTAGCGATGAGTGACTGAATTAGCAAACGCTACTGCACATGAAGACTGATGTGTGGAGTACACAAGTCCAAACAGACTCAGTAGCCGCGTTTCTATTACAGATTTGCGCAATTTTGTGAAATGACGGCATTTCCATTAACCGATGTTATGCGAACGTCATATTTTCCTCTCGCGATAATCCTTCCAATCATGGCGACGGATGTTGGTGGGTTTACGTACAACCCAGCCACTGCACTGGCCATTATTTATAATCGAAGGAGACGTGTGTGTGTGTGTGTGTGTGTGTGTGTGTGTGTGTGTGTGTGTGTGTGTGTGTGTGTGTTCCAAGCATTAATGGCAAGGAGTCATATGAGGAGTTTCTGGTGTTTCTCCTCATTTCTGCTTCGGCTCTTGATTGTGGCGTTTCTTTGAGGTTTAGAATCCATTATTCTTGTAATTCTTTTGTGTTTTATGAATTTAATTAACCTCTTTTATGATTTTATGAACAAAACTCAGTCTCACATTCTGTCCAAACACACCGCGTCATCTACGTCAGATGACTGTTAAACTACCGTCCATTGCAGTTTTGCGAAATACTTTTTCGAATTGCCTGTAAAATCCTCTCATGCGCGTAAAAACTTTGTGATAAATGGGAAATTTTTTGCAATTTTAATTTGCTATATTTGAAGGGTAATGGAAACGCGGCTAGTGAGAGCGAGTCTGACGGTAGTTTAACAGTAACAGTCCATGTTTAGCCGATGTGAAACCGATTAACCGAGTCCCTCTGCCTGGATTCTTCAAGATAAAGAGAATGTCTTAACGTTACACTGATGGGTATTTTAAACACGAGTTAATGAAAGGGTATTAAAAGCCTTTTAAATCACACACACAATGCAATATTGAAACTAGACCCGCACTTCCTGAAGGAAACCGTAGTGATTGCAAGGCAAGTATGCAAATACCACAATGACATCATCATGTTGGTTAGGTTCCGAATGCTGAACATTCCATCAGGTTCCGTTCCGGAAGCAAAAACTCCATTCATTCTAATCAGAGGGAAATGTATCTTTAATGATAACTTAGAAACCTCTAAAGACAGACTTGCTGTGAGTAACGAGAATGTTATTCCATTGTGTTTGTTCCTGTAAAAGCCGTCAGGCCGCATTATTTCGGCTTATTTTTTAAAAATGTTTAACAGTGGAATTCCTGGTGAAAACCTACATTACCCATGATGCTGCACAGAATCAGTGATTCGAAAAAAGCAACACGTCCCAAAAGACCTCTTTAGCTCCGTCTACTTCCATGAAGCACTGCGAATAATGTAATCGAGCTGATCACTTTCTCACTACACTTTCAAAATAAGTGTTTGGTGTGTGTATATATATATATATGAAAATCATATACGTGACCCTGGACCACAAAACCAGTCACATGGGTCAGTTTCTTGGGTAAGTTGAATAATTAAGCTTTCCATTGATGTATGGATTTTTGTTAGGATATGACAATATTTGGCCGAGATACAACTATTTAAAAATCTGCAATCTGAGGAAAAAAATAAAATAATAATAATATAAACATTGAGAAAATCTCCTTTAAAATTGTGCATTTATCATGATTTTGCTGTATACACATTAATAAATGTTTTATACATTTACGTTAGGGAATTTACAAAATATCTTCATGGAACATGATCTTTACTTAATATCCTAATGATTTTTGGAATCCAGTTTTGTGATCCAGGGTCACACACACATATGTGTGTGTGTGTGTGTGTGTGTGTGTGTGTGTGTGTGTGCAGTTTGCTATGCAAGCAATACAGTGCAGAAATATTACATTTCAGCTGTGGCTCAAAGTCAGGCACGGTCAGCATGAAATACTAGCTAAAAATTAACCTTTTTTCGAAATAGGTGATAAATAAGGCAAATCTTTGAACAAAAAGTTAAAATCAACATGAAACAACATTCATTGACCACATTTACAAATAAAGGACATTCTAGAAGGTAAAAAGTAGGAATTGATTTCATCAATCAGAAATCAAAAATGATTGAATTGTGAAAAGTGTCTGTATGTAGATCGTTTGAGAGGAAGAGAATGTTATTACATTAAAGAGTGTATATCTTCACAATGTTTCATTATATAGTAATGTCACTGACGAATCATTCACAATAAGACCCAAGACCAGAAACATGAATTTAAAAAGTGAAGAGTTCATTATGCGTTTCAGAATACCTGAGATGTTTTTCCGCTCTGCTTTATCCGATGTGACGTGTAACGAGTCTCTGTGTTTCTCGTCGGTCCTGATGTGCTTCTTGGCGTCCGGCGTCTCTTGTCCAAACTGAAGCTGGCTGGTGTATTTCTCATGCTGGAATCCAGAGAACATATGAATGACATGAGCATCTCTCAACGCTGCAAAATACACACTGAAAATACAGCATTTAGTTCATTAAATTATTAATGTTAATTTATAAATACATTATCAAAGTTAGGGCTGTCGATTTAACAGCATTTTAATAACTCGGCATATCACGTAATTAATTAGAATCACTTGACAGCCATAATTAAATTCAAAAGTTGCATCTGCAGGGCCCTATGAAATCCGTTTAATTTTTTTCCAAATTCCGTTTTAATTTTTCTGGATTGCATTTTTTTCAGTTAAATTTTATTTTAAGTTCTCCATTTTAATGGTTAAATTAAATTTTTAGTAATGAAAAAGCACGTCTAATTAGTTGGAATCATGAAACTTATACAATTTAACAAAAAATGTATTAAAATGTTAAGGGACCAATGATATGTCTTTTTTTTTATTTATTTTTTTTACCAAATTCTGTGTTTTCCGGAAAATCTTGTCTAATTAATTAAATTCATAAAAAATAATTATGACTTTTTCCCCCCCCACAAATTCTGTGTTGTGCATTTTCTGGTAATCAACTGAAGGCATTAAAACATTAATTTAATTGATCTTTTAATCATTAATTAATTGATAATTGTTAACAGTTAATTTTATTGAATGGAACATGAGGTAACATCAACTAACAATAAACGGTTGTTGTATTTGTATTACATATCCCGACCAAAGATTAATAAACACTGTACGAAATGTATTGCTCATTGTTAGTTAACGCATTAACTCCAGAAAACTTTAATTCACTTCATTCAATTCTACATTTTTCTAGATGTCAATCATTTGTTTACAAAAGTATTCATTGCTTCAATGAGCTCATTGTTTCTGCCTTAAATTACTACATTGTTTAAATTAATAAATTTTTAGCTAATTGTGATTTTGTACATGTACATTTCTGAAATACATAACTTAAGACAGTTTCCTCTGATAACAGATCACTCTAAATTGTAACATGGACTGTAAAGCTGCTTTGAAATGATGTGTATTGTGAAAAGCGCTATACAAATAAATATGAATTGAATTCAGTGTAAATTTCTGTGTAAATACATTTCCCATCGGTTTTCTATACTAAGGAATGAGTCAATATGTAATAAATGGCATGTAGACATTACACTGAAAATAAGCCTGAACAGTCAAGTCACCTTTATGTCTATAGCGCTTCATACAATAATAGAGTTTTCTTATTTCCTATAAATGTGAAGGAATAGAGAGATTTACTCAAATCTACCTTGAGGGCTTCCTCGGGCACTTTGTGTTGGCTTCTCTCCAGGATGTATATGTGTGAATGTGTGAACAGTCAAGAAACAAACACACCATCCCATAATGATCCGAGAGAAAGGACACAACCGCAGGACAAAACTCATTTGAACTGCTTGTGGCATCATTTCTATCGAGCTGAGCCGAGCACAACCCTGTCCTGAACAAACGCCTCGTAAACAAGAAAGATGCTTTTCTGCTCATTATCAGAAGGCATTAATGCAAGGTTATTCTTTCTCATCACGGCTTTAGAGGATTTGAGCTAAATAAATAAAAAAGCACAGCGGACTTGTGTGCCCGGTTTATTTATGAGGAAGGATATCATATCCGAAGCGAATGACGTCTGATAACTTCAGGGTGATGTACGTCTGATCGGGGATGCGGAGGTCGTTCACGAACGTCTGAGGACACATGATGACAAAAACACTTCACAAAGACTCATAGAAAACAATACAAGCAAGGAAGAAAACGTTTATCATAAAAACACTTCACAAAGACCTTTTTATCAAAATTGCAATAATAATTCTAAGCAAATGCATGTAAAAGCAAGTCAATTTTATATTTATGCATGCATGAAGCCCTTGTAAAACTGTGTGATTTTACCCATTTAAAAGATGATTTTGAAATTAATTTAAAATTAAATTAAAACCGGCCCATTACGATCACGAATATTTGCGCTGACGATTAAATGTCATACAAATAATTGTGATTTAAACCTGTTCGGTTTATATCACTTACAGTGTAAGCCTCAGTCTCATACATTATTTTTTACCTTTAAATCATATATAACAATAAAAATTATAATACAATAGACCCACATGATTTACTTTAATGCTGTGAAAATTATGCATATATAAACTATATAAATACTGTAACAGGGTACCCCCAGGATCCTCCAACTTAAATTCAAGGCTTTTTAAGACCTTTTTAATACCATTTCAAATGAAATTCAAGGCCAACTTCGTACCCATTCCGACAGAAGTATGAGGGGAAAATGTCAAATCTGTATACATTTTAAACCCTAGAAAATAATTATGTACAAGGAGGCTACTTGAATTAAATAAAACATTTTACTTAAATTATCAGTCATATTTAATACATACGCAACAGCATTGTAGCGTGCACGTGTGTGTAGGCCAGTGTTCATTTTGGCAGCCATTTTTGATTTAGTCTTAGTCTTCAGACGAAAATGCTTATTGGTCTTAATCACATTTGAGTCATCCTGTTTTTTATAGTTGTAGTTGACGAAAAGTCTTTGCATTTTTTGTCAACTTTTAGTCAAACTGCAGTTACTTTACTTTTGGTAGTTATTTTATATGTAGTCTTTAGGCAGAAAATGTCATAATAATTATTCTCTCTAGGCCAATTCAATTAAGCTTATGAGAAATTATTGACATTGCACTCTTTAGCAGTAGCACTTGTGCAGGTCTATAATGATCCCTTTTCCTCAGTTCAGTGGTTCTCCAGTGTTTTAGAGTGCCGTACCCCCTGGTGCCCCCTCTCTTACACTCAGACTGCACTCACACCTTTTCCATTTAGGAACAAGATTTGCCCCCTTTAATCAATTTTTCTATTTCATTTTTTTACCTTTGTAATACCTTAAAAAAGAAAGAAATAATGCTTTAAATAAAACCATGTTCATTAAATTTGCAATGTTAAAAAAACATTAAAATCGCCAGTAGGTGGCGGTAACTCACTATCTTTATGAGTGAGTCTTTGAGTCATTCATTTATTGAATCTCACGATTCGTTCAAAGCCACATATTTCGTTGCAAAATAGAGTACATTAAATTTAAATAGAGTTAAATGTAGTACATCACTTAATGTTACCCTTTTTTCTTTTCTTTTTTACTGTTGTATAAAATCAAGGTCACATTTGAAATCGTGTGGATATTCGGGAAACATTGTATTCTTGCTCGTATGAACACTGGTGGATATCAGCCTGCATTTTGATCGCAGATTTAGTCGCACAAACAGCGCAAGCGGCTCGTGACAGAACACAGACCGACTGAATGACACTTTAATTTAAGAAAGTTAGAAAATCTTAAAGATCGCTGAACTCCAGCTTGTCTGTGTTCAGATCATCCGCGCTTCTTCCGCAGTGTAGAGAGAGCGCGCATGGTTGCCAGATACTATTGAAAAGGCCGGGTAGAAAAGATGTTCTTTAATAGAAAAGCTCTTATTTGGGTTTAAATTCTGTCATTTGTGGCCACAGCGGATTAAACTAGGCTCGGTACTATCTTGTTCTGTACCTCACTTGCCTAGTAACCATAGTAACGGTTGCGCACGCGATCGCTTTTTCTGCTATGACGTGGAGCGCGAGGTGCACTCAACGCTGCATACAATTTGAATTAGCCTAACTTACATTAGTAACACTAACAGTTAATTTTGTTACGGTATGAAATTAATCCTAGCAAAGGCAAAAAAAAAAAAAAAATATATATATATATATATATATATATATATATATATATATATATATATATATATATATATATATATATATAAGACCTTTGTAACGAAATCCAAGACATTGTATACTAAATTCAAGGCTTTTAAGGCCTTAATTTGAGATGATCAAATTCAAGACTTTTTCAAGGCTTTTAAGACCCGCGGGTACCCTGTGTAATATAATTGAAAAGATATAATAAAGCTATACACACACACACACACAATACATATAATATATGCAGTCTGATTAAACCCACAATATTATTATATCTTCTTACGAACTGCATTCATTATATTATATTATATGCAGTCTGAAAATTATGTATATAAACTATATAAATAATATAATTTAATAAAATATACTATAATAAAGCTACATACACACACAATACATTAATATAATTTAATAAAATATACTATAATAAAGCTACATACACAATTCATTAATATAATATAATAAAATATACTATAATAAAGATATATACACACACACACACGATACATTAATATAGTATAATTTAATAAAATATACTATAATAAAGCTACATACACAATACAATAATATAATATAATAATATATACTATAATAAAGATACACACAATACAATACATTAATATAATATATGCAGTGTGATTAAACCCACAAACCTTCATTTCGTATGAAGGAAGTCCTTTATCTTTATGTACTTTACAAAAGTTTTTTTATATGTTTGGAATTTTTTATATGTTTGGTCAAATTTGATTGAAATTTTCAAAGCACAATTATTGCGGTTATCTCAAATAATTCTGATTAGTAAAAAAAAAAAAAAAAACACGCTTAGATGATTG
>JAULUF010000028.1:29342500-29370000 GCA_031834385.1 Semotilus atromaculatus
ACTTCCCTTCAAAAAATCCACTCGTCCCAGACAAGTGTTAATGTCAAGCCCTGGTTAATATTACTGAAAATTAATTGTGTTAAATAGTGATAAGCCTAGATCAAAAGTATATGATTGCAATTTTGTTCTGGTCTGACACTGCAGCTGTGTCTGGTTTAAGCTTTACAAAAAAATAAAAAAAAGTTAAACCACTGGAGTGACATGGATTATTCATGGTGTCTTTCCTACCTTTCTGGGGCTTGAAAGTGGTAGTTGCGTAGACATGGAAGGACAAAAAGCTCTCATGTTTCATCTGTATTTTTTTTCTGAAGACTAACTACGGTTTTACGGTTTTGGAACAACATGAGTGTGAGTGATTAATGACAGAATTGTAATTTTTGGATGAACAATCCCTTTAAAGGCGCGGATCAGAAAGATGTGTTTAGTGTCTGACCTGTAGCATCAGTTCACAGTCCTCTCGGCCCACAAAGATCATCTCGCGGGGCAAGCGGTGGCGTGTGCCGGAGCTGCTCACCAGGAACCACGACGTCACACTCATCTTCACAACTCCATCAACGTCCTACGGGAGAAAAACAACATCCGTCATAATCTGAGGACTGAGCTTCAACTACTGAATCACATGACAACACAACCACTGTGACCAGGACTGTTAAAACTCTTATCATCTAAAACCATTTGAAACGTTTTTACACTCTAACGTATACTATATATTGAATGCTTTGGTAACACTTTACAATAAGGTTCATTAGTTAACATTAATGTATTAACTAACATTAACCATGAGCAATACATTTGTTACTGTATTTGTTAATAATCTGTTATCATTAATTAATAAAAATACAGCTGTTCATTGTTAGTTCAGTGCATCTTTTAATATACACACACAAAGATTAATAAATGCTGTATACGTGGAATTCATTATCAGTTCATGTTAACTAATGTTAACTAACGAACCTTATTGTAAAGTGTTTACCATGTTTTTTTAATGATCTCATGTTTGTAGTGAGATCATATGAAACTTTTTACTTTTATAAGTTAATTTATCAAGATTTTCATTGAGAAACAAAAGTAGAGCAGGATTTTATCTATTAGAAAATGATTGAGTGGTGATTTTTTTATATTAAATATCATATTACATGTTGACAAATCAGTGGTTGAGGTGTTTTTAGGTCAATTATTAAATATAAGTAAATATGACCATGTGAACAGTCTTAAACCAGGCTGGATAATAAATCAATAAAACCATAGGCTAATCAATGTGTCGAAGTGAAATGATTCTGGTTTCACGGTAACGTTGTTATATTATTCAGATAAGCATGTTATTTTAGCTTCTGGTGTGTTTAAAATTGAATTGATCAGGACAAAAAAAGAAAATCTGACAGAATCTCAATGTAAAATCATACATTAAATCAGAAACAGACCCAAATCTGTAAGGTGTAACGTTATAACAGGTGTAAAACAGCTAACGTTTAACGTTACAGCTCAAACAAACCTGTAAATCAACATTCATTAATATTAAACCACAGAACAGTTCACGAACTATAAGCGTTAATCCAAAACTCACAGTCAATATTCCTCGTTCATGAGCCACAACTAGAACATGACAACACAAATAAAGCCATTTAAACTGTTAAACACACAGAAAAGAGAGTAAAACGAGGCAGAACTGTGCAGGTAAATCACTCACACACCTTCTTTAGTGAAGCTCCGCGCGGCTAAAGCTCAACAGGAAGTTTATTCCTGACATTCCCGAACATCCGAGCGCTTAAACACACACTTTACGACATATAAATACGAGTTTAATGCGCCTCCATCAGTGCGAGAGGAAGATAACTGATGTAGCCGGAGTTTGAGGCTGTTATTCCCGATGGATCGAGAGACTTTTATCCGCGAGAGTCTGTCAGAGTCTGTCGGTTAGTGACGTCACCGCGGCCGCAGCGCCTCCACCTGAAACTCCAGCCAGAAAAACTAGACCCACCTTTAATAATCACTGGATTACAGCATAAAAGCCCGTGTGTGCGATTATTATCTGGACACTAAAGGCACACTTAAAATGTGTAAATGTTTTTGCATTAAATAAGAAAATAAGTGGAAGCAAGTTTCATTAGAGATCAGATAGAATTAAAGTATTAATGGCGTGCTGTGGTAATTTAACGATAAAACTAGTGCTGTTAAAATATATTAATCGCATCCTGTGTGTGTGTGTGTGTGTGTGTGTGTGTGTGTGTGTGTGTGTGTGTAACATGTATATAATTTATTAAACTTTGTTAAATGTGATTAATCCCGATGAATGGATTTGACAACACTTGTAGTTAAACATGGTAATATAGGCCTACTCCAAATATACAGTAAGGGGACTGTAAGTAAGGGACTTACAAATGAGGAGAGCAATAGAAGCATTTAAACTAACAATATAGGACAACAATATGTAAGTGCTGTGACCCTTCCCAGTTTAGTTAATTTAAATAGATGTAGAATAGAAGAGAATTATGACACACTAAGTCATTATTATGACATATGATGACATAAAACGTCATAATTGATGCAAGAAGTCACGATTTTGATATACAAAGTAAAAGATTATGACTTTTCATAATATAATTCAGACGTTTGACAGTCATAATTGTAACTTTGTGTCAATTATATATATCATAAATGATTTTTTATGTCATAATTATGATTTACAAAAGCATGTTTTTTCTTATGTGTTGGAAATGGTCATGAGGGCTCGTTGAGTTTGTTCTCCGCTAGATGGCGCTGTTCGCCACAGGAAGATCATCTGATCAAGATTAATTCAGATCAATTAAAATCAAGTTTGCTAAAATGAACAACAACAAAAAAAATCCTTATTTTACTGACCCTCAACAGCCAATAGTTTTTCACTGAAGAATCAGGATTCTCAAAGTCTTGGAAACCCAGCGGGGATGTTGAGATTTCTAGACTTTTAAAACAAAATATAGGCTATCGAGTGTAAACTATTTATTTTTAAATCCATATCTAGTTAAAAAAAAAAAAAATATCTATCCAGTATAATTATAGACAGTGGGGGCAAAAAAAAAACAGGAAAGCCGAGAACTGATGATATATAAACAAAACAAACAATTACAACATTGAAGTACCGAGGAAGTTTTACTGAAAGTTCAAAATCATAACATTTAATGCACATTATGAAGTGAAGCTGACTCTGAGATCAACAATAACACATTATTTACAAGCAACACATGCTTTCTGTTATCATTTGTAAGAACCTTCAGAAAAAAGCATGTAAAGCCGTGCATTAAACAGAGTAGACTGGCTCATGTTTAACTGAGAATCAGCGGTTCCTCTGTTATGTTGAATTGTATGGTGTATTTCTGCGTGAGTCACAGCTGGTGTGTTTCCTCTGGGTTTTGTCCGACTCTTCATCCAGCTGTGAGGGTCTGTAACCAACATCTGGCCCACAGACTCCAACATCTGCTTCAGTGAAGCTCATCTGAACGACTGAGACACCGGGGCTAGTTGTCACACGTCCGACTCCAGTCAATACTCGGATGGGTTTATTTTTCAAAGTCAATTTCTGCATTTATTCATCTACTTATTTCTCAGGAAAAATGTGCCACTTGTTGATATTTAGTGACAACAGTAGCCATCTTCCAAAAATGTATTAGACTAAAAGTCCCCCTGTGGTGAAAATCCAGCTTTTAATGTGGTAGCCTATAGGGATGTTCGCCGGAGTCAAATGTGACGTCACGATATGGGCGTGGCCGCGAACTGGTTGGCAGAAAGAACCAAACTCAATACAGATGGCCTGTGAAGAGAATGAAGATGAAATTCTCTAGTCGTGCATTGTGTACGTAATTTGATTTTTTGATCCAGCCACTTTTTATTTTACCCTTTTGTCTTGTTTCAGTCCCAAACCCCATCTCTGCAATACAAATTAATAAAGGCTGGTTTGGTTTCTAAAGTACTTCTTCCAGCCTCCATGTATTAATGTTCATGGGTAGCCGGAATGGGTTCCGTTCAGACCTTAACATTAGGTATTTTACTGTAAGGTGTCAACAAGATTCAACAAGACATTTTCACCTGGCTATACCCAATGTTTAGATCTTTTGGGGTATTTATGCAAATTAGCACATACGTAATTAGATTATGTACCGTTTGTCTATGTTAACAACAAATGTTAATAATGTTAATAACTGTTAACAACAAATGTTAATAATGTTAATAACAAACAATTTCAAAAAAACTTGTAATACATTTTTTGTTTGTCTTGATGTAATCAACTCAGTACTTATCATGGTGATATCTGGGTTTAAATGTGTACCCTATTCTAGACGCCTAATTGCAGAAATCCACAGCTATCTTCTTGATTCAAGCTGTTTAGGTATGCGGTAGAAGGTTACTCTTATCCAACCTGTTAACACAGCCGATCACACAGCACGATACAACCATTTGTCTTCTGTGTTTGCGCTGCGCAGCAAGACATTACTTTTCTTTTTGCCAACCAGAGCGCATCGTGACGTCACGGCGAAGATCCCTATATGTGGTGTTTTTAATGTGCTTTAAGACAAAGCATGTGTAAGTTCATAAGTCGACAGCATTGCTGAGTATTGAAAAATATAATTACAACACATGTCAAACCAACGCTACCTTATATGAACTGCAGTGAACCAAAGACAGTCTCAAAAACACGGTGTGAAATCGCTGGTGTTTCTGACGTCACAAACGACCTTGTAACCAATCAGATCAACGTGTGATCGTCAACCAGTGGATCTCTGAGTGAGGGGAGGCGGGGCTCATTTGCATATTCGGCAAGGGTGTCGAGTTACATTCAAGATATTTTAAGACATGAAGAAATGTAATTTTGGTGGTCAAAGATGAGTTTTAAGGGATAAAATGACCGACTACAGGGGGACTTTAAATGGCACGACAGATGTGAAACATACAATGTCAAAAATAGCAAAGTAACCTGCAAAAATATCTAGTAACACTTTACAATGAGGTTTCATTTTTAGGTTAACATGAAAAAACAATGAACAATATTTTTAAAGCTTTTATTATATGAATCCATATTGAATTCAACATTTAGCCTACTACATTTTATGTGTATCTGTTAATATTTTTAATGGACTTTTTAATAACTAACTTTTACAAAGTTTAATACTGCAACAAATGTATGGCTCATTATTCATGTTATTTACATACTGTATATTGTTATGTTCATTGACGCGGTGAAACTTTTGGCCCCCTAGCGGTTAAAAACAAAACTGCGTGCATTTTGCGGAAGAACATTGTTTTTGGTTGTGCTTCTGCTCTGCGTGACTGTGCGGATGAATATGATCTTCACAATAGATCCTGCTTCACAGTGAACTCTTATGTCGAGTTCACACTGCACGATTTTAGGCCCTATTTTTACCCGCCGACAAGTTTTGTAAGATCGCCGACAAATGCCCGAAATCATAGGCAAATCAGTGCTCGTTCACATGAGTGACAATCACACACACACACTCTCTCTCTCTCACACACACACACTCTCTCTCTCTCTCTCTCTCACGCACACACACACACACTAACCTCTGCCACTTATACACTTATAACAGGCTTACTATAGTGAAACAGGGAAAGTTTCTTCAGTTTCAATATACTTAGAAGAACATAGATGTATAGAAGAGGTGTGAAATACCGAGAAATAATCAACAAATACAATTTAGCCAAAACTTTATTTGATCAATTCAATGGAAAAAAAGTCTAAATCATAAAAACAGCTGAACAATGTATATAAATTGAATATTATTTGTATCCTAAAGCTTGTGTTCTTTAGTTTACATATTAAAAAAGACAACAAAAAGAAAGGATAAAAAAGTCAAATATCTTTCAATTTAAAAAAAAGGCCAGAGGACAGTATGAAAAAGCATAATTCATATGAAACATCATATCTAAAAAAATAGGAAAAAATTGTTTGCATATATAATAAGGTAATAAGGTGAAAAGAGAGGAAAGGCCTTTACATTCATTTATGTATGCGGACCAACATCTGTGTGGTGATTATTACACATTCTATCAGCAATGATCAGCGCATTTCACAATAATAATAATAATAATAATGATCAGTTTAAAACTTAACCAGCAAACAGATTCTCACATGTTCAAAGATCATATTTGTGGTTGTTGAGTGAAATGGCAAGTGCTTCAAAACAGTTTCATGGTATTTACATCAATGTGTACAAATGTTGCTTTAAATTACCTTCAACAAGTTGTACAAGACACTAAATGTAAATTAATCCGTTTTGCATGTGTGTGTCTGTGAGTGAGTGAGTGAGTGAGTGTGTGTGTGTGTGTGTGAGTGAGTGAGTGAGTGAGTGAGTGTGTGTGTGTGTAAGTGTGTGTGTTTGTGCGAGCGAGCACGTGTGTGTGTGTGTGTGTGTGTGTGTGTGTGTGTGTGTGTGTGTGTGTGTGAAGCACACAGTAAATCACATATGTCATTTCTAGTTGTTAATATAAAAGTAACAAACGAATACAAGCTAAAACACAAAGTCCTTTCATAGAATTGCAGGGTTTATTCCACTTCGATGGTCCCTCGGATTGTAATTGTTCATTGGTCGCTAAAGTACCTGTGCAACACACTGACAAAAACACACACAACAGAACAGGAAAAACACGGGAAATACACCAGGAAGAGGATTGATGAGACGGAGAATACCAATGATTTGATTCAACGCTCCTTAATATGAGACTGAAACACAGCGAAGCACGTCAGGCTCATAGAAGAAGAGAAAAGGAGTAGGATGTTTATTGGTGGCACATTTAAATCATAAATTTGTCTGGATGGATTCATTTCTCAAAGCAATTTCGTCAAACTTTTGTGACAACATGCCCCAGTAACCATCCACGATAACATGGGTATTATGCCGCATTTAAATGGTAAAACAGTTATAAAACACAAAATAATTTATGCAATGACAAAAATGGAAAGGTAACATGGCAAACAGATATTGTTATGATTCAATTGGATAAAATTGCATCATATAATAAATTAAGAATTATTTCAGTGACACATTGGACAATTTTCAATTGTAACTCTTATTTAATTCTCATCACTCTACTGTAATTCCGTAATTTTTAGGCTTTATTTTCTTAATAAAAATAATTGCTTATTTCTCTCTTTTGATTTTAGGATATGCAATATGATCCAGGTTTAACTCTTTTGCTATATTGATGGTGGTGGGTTTTAAAGTTAATTTCTAGTTTGTTTGTTTTTTCAAATTAACTTCTTAAATAATTTTCTTCTTAAAGTCATTTTAATAATTAATAAAAAAAATAATTTATCTACATTTCTACTATATTGCACATTCAATGCAAATGATCATTTACGCAAGTGAAATATAGACCAAGAGTACTTTAGGGGGTTCAGTTCACTCTATACACATTTACACAAGCTTTTTCACTCGTTTAAACTGGTCAAGTGGTGTTTTTGAATGGAAAGGAAATCATATTTGGCATGATGTTAGTTTTAATACTTCAGTACGAGACTAAAGATGTGCTGTACGATCCATCTCCTTCACCGCTGTGTTAGCGGACATTGGCAGGTGGAGTGTGTCAGCGCTCATGTCCTCAGGAAAGATGATGGACTGAAAGGCCACAGAAGCAAGAAGAGCTGGTCACAGATCCAGCGTGGTAAACGTCTCCCTTTACGCTGATCTCAGAGCAGTTTCTGTGAAGCGTCTCCCTAAAGCGTTCATGCCGTCCCACTGGCGGAATAGGAGAACTGTGGGAAATGTGGCCGCCGCTCGCTGTCGAACAGCTCCATGCTGTCATCTGTACACAACACACACAGGAACCCTCCAATAAATCCTTAAACCTCAAATGAACTCTATTATGCAAAGTAGGCCTGTGAGCCGTACATGGACATATTTTGTTTATAAGGACATAAATCATTACGGCTGATGAATACGAATCTAGTGTTAACATTAGTGGTAATGTGTCACAATATATAGCAATACAAAAATGCAACAATATATATCGTGTATCGTTCACCTAAAATAAACATTACTGTGAGAAAAATTCTTGTGTCAGCACTAAAAACTTGAAAATTACAATTTCTAATTAATTAAAATTAGAATTAAATATATACATATGCATGATTGTACTTTTCAGAGGGCCAACATTTCTGTATTTAAAATCCTTTTTTTTATTGATTTCATGTAATATTCTAATTGGGGTTTTCATAAGCTGTAAGCCATAATCATCAAAATTATAACTATTGCACGATATTCTACTTTTTAAAGTTTCACCTGTACTGTATATAATGTTGAATATAATGTATAATAATGCAATGGGGGAATGATCATGTCAAATGTCTGATGTTACCAGTAAAAAAGTGGCCTATATTATTTTAAATATATCTAGTCAGTGACAGTGCAAACATATTCATGTAAAATAATTCAGTATTTTCAGCTTCAGAATCATGAATATTGTTATTCTGGCGTCTCTATTGTCCTGCGCTTTGGGTTTCAGCACCAAGTCTGAGAATATTCATTTACACACACAATGTAATATCAAATTTAGCATTTTAATTTAATTTTTGTTAATCTTGGAGTATCACAGTAATATGGTATCCTGAGTTCAGTATCGTGATATGTATCGAATTGTGACATGAGGGAATCGTTTCAATCAGAATAAAATCATCACGCCTGATGAATATGGACACAGTGTTTACATGAACGGTAAATAAAGTGATGGGGTTGATGTGTGCGTTTATATGCCACAAGCTTTGGTTTGCACAAACATACATGTTTCCTGCTGTAGTTTGTGCCATCACTTCTGTAAAGCAGAATTAATATTGATCTATTCGGGGTCTGAGTCATGAAGCGGCTCCCAGATCTCCGAGATCACACACACACATCAGAACTATATTCTGTGGTTTTACTCATTGTGAAGGATGATGTTGTGTGTCCTCATATTTATACTCCTGTTAAACAGGAAGTCATGGCTTTACAATTCCTAGTCATCCTGGTGTGCTAAAAAAATTTAAATATTAATGGGAATATACTTTTTGAGAGATATTTAATGGGAGATATTTTACTCATAATGATTTCTCATGCATTGGAGAAAAGCATTCATTTCATAATGTGATTTTCCCCACACTTTTGATTATTTTACTTCAAATCAAAGTTCATTTATAAAGCACCTTGAAAAACACAGTGTGTACCAAAGTGCTGTACAATTTCAAACGGATTAGATGAAACACAGTAAAATACAAGGAAAGAAATAATACAATATATTTCTTAATATAATAATAATAGTCATACTAAGTCAAAGCCTAACGGTCCTTACAAATTAGCAAAGGCCTCAAACATGTGTCTTAAGACGAGTTTTAAACATCTGATTCCACAAATTCAACGAAAGGTTTAATTTTTGTGATTTTTTTGAATGAAAGATCAAAAGTATTTTTATACGTTAGTGTCCAGGTGTGTGTGCGGTACCTTGTCCCGGTGGTGTGATGGTGATGGTCTGTCCGGTGAACTCCTCATCGAAATATCTGGTGTCTGTTTCTGAGGTGACGTGCGGTTTGAACGGAGGAACCAGCTGAGGAACAGAGAGACTGTTAGTTAGACGATCCCGATCAGACATTTACAGATTACGTAAGCAATAAGGTACGAGAGGCTGTGCTGTATCGTGAATAAGTCACGGCTGAGGGGCGTTGTTAGGCACGACGTGAAGCGGACTCAACCGTGACTTATTCACGATACAGCACTAGCCTCGAGTACCTTATTGCTTTTATAAAACGGTTACCACACAATGCAAATATTAAAGCCGAAGAATATTTATATGCAGCTTTCCTTCTAGTAAAATCACTAAAAGCATTCCTTCCGCTGGAAAAAAATAGTCCCTGACGGTAAACAGCAACAGAAGTTACATTACATTATTTCGCTAATAGATGGCGGCAAAGACAGTCTTTATGAGTGAGTCAGTCAGTAGAGGAGACTTTTACATTGAAAGGACTCAAACTTGTGATCACGGAGAAGAAAGACGCAACTGACAGATGACTATGGGAACGGAAAACCCCTCTGTTAAAAATACAAGATGTCACATACATTCAAACGGACTTTTGTATTATGAATATTGACCAATCAGAATCAAGGATTGGAACTAACCGTTTTATAAAACCACTCTACGTGACGAGACTGACAAATCTGCTGTGGGATTTACTTGGGAACTATTGTTGCTCAGAAATTAATTGCTAGTAAATAACAGCAAAGAAATGGCAAGCGACACATAGTATTAAACGTGAACTTTTAATTTTTGAAGTGGTAGATGGATTACATACATCCCATAAATATATATATTAGGGGTGTAACAATATATTGTGTCACAATATATCGCAATACAAAAATGGAACAATATGTATCAGGAATAGTGACAATATGTCTCATAGATAGTTCACCCAAAATAAAAATGTTAATGTAATGTAACATTACATTAAACTGCTATATATAATGTTGAATATAATGTATAATAATGCAATGGGAGAATATTTATGTGTCCTGATAATGCCAAATGTCTGATGTTACCAGTAAAATGTGGCCTATATTATTTTAAATATATCTAGTGAGTGACGGAGTGCAAACATAAAATAATTATTATATATATATATATTATATTTATATTTTATATACTATAATATATTCATACTAACCCTATATATATATATATATATATATATATATATAGGATGATCATATTTGGTGGCCAATGGCATAAAAAATCTATACAAGCCCTGTCAGTTTGGCATCATCTGTCTGAAATATGATCGTGTGCATGTTTGGTTCTCCTTGTATGTGATAAAACGTGTATAAAAGGAGTTTTTACCTTCTTCTCGTAAACATCTTGCCACTCAATTCCAGTGAAGAATTTGTGCTGCATGATTTCTTTAGCATCATCAGGGCCGCCACCTAACCTGCACACACACAGAACACACACACACACACACGCTCCACATTACACATCTACATCCTACACCAGAAACACTTGGCACGATAAATATCATGCTTTGCATGGTGGGATGCAGTATGCTGTTCCAAACGTGATTATTATTATTTTTAGATTTTACACAACGTTTTTCAAAAAATTTCACCGCTTGCATGGTGGGACACCAGAGCCTTCTCAGTCGGTTCATTCACAGCCCATTTCTAAAGGGGCGTCACCAACGGACGTCGCTCAAATGCCTCTGGGCGCAATTGGATAGACCTAAACCAATCAGAGCGATGAAGGAGATGACGTATGTAGAGCGACGTCTTGTTCTTTGCTCGGTTTTTTACAAAATGAAAACGTTCAAATCGTTTAAAGGGGAACTTGGTAACTATTTCAACTTAATAAAACCTTTTAGAAATCATCCTGTTCTGGTGAGAATGGTGACTTTCCCCAACCTTGCAACATGGGGACTACCGTCCCGGTAAGTTGGAAATAGGAAGTCTCGTGAGAAGCGAGAACGAGCGAGAAACACAAACTGCTTTACGGCAATTCGACGTTAACACACACGCCATATGATACGGTGTATGATGTATTACCCACCTCGGTAGACATCCCTCCACACAATAAGGTTGGCCGGCTCCGATAATAACAAATGCACATGAGCAGCGGGAGAAAGGGGGACCGCAAGTGAGTGTTTTTACGACAGTGTTGTGAAATATACGCACACAGCTGTAGGGGAGCTCGTTGAGAAAACAAAAGTGAAAATCAGCAAAGACATGGCTAGAGTTGCCGTGTTCCCCTTTAAAACAGACGCGATAGCTGATTCCAACGAGTGATGTTCCATCTTTGTTATGTACAAAAATCTGCTTCAACGCCGCTGCGCTATCGTCATCGTGTAAAGCCCGCCTCAACATCTGTGATTGGTGCCTCGATTTGGAAAGATTGGAAATGGGCTTGAACGGGCTCTTGGCCAGACGGACTCGCAGAGCAAATCTCAAATTGGCCGGAAGTTCGTCAGGGTTTCGCAGGCTAACGGCGGGATGCAGTGTGAAGAGTAGCATGTAGGGCTGTCACTTTTGTGGAAAAAATCCTGTTCGATTTTTGAGACGTAAGTGTTCATCGAATCGATTGTAAAATCGATTTTCCATGTCTAAAGACGTTTCCATTTTCAACACCAAATATAGACAAATCCACGGACAACTAACAGGCGTTAGGACGAGCGATTCTGATGATTTATTGGCGTGAAGTTTCGTGCACAATGACAAACAGGAGCGCAACATTCAGGGATTGAAATTAACATCCGCCAACCCGCCAAATGCAGGTCAAAATGAACTTTGGCGGGAAACGCTGTCAAATCACGAGCCAATTTGGCGTGTTTCTGTTTACTCACTTTGCTGGGGAAGTTCGTGTAGCCAAAGCTGCGCGGATTTAGCGCAAATACGCAACTCGTGAGTCCTCTTGATATATTAAATACAGCGTATTGTGCAGAATCTGTGCATTTCTAGCTTGCTTGAACACACACGTCACTGAGCAACAAATAACGGCGCGCTTGTTCACTTGCATTGAAGTAATAGCGAATATTAAAAAGCATTTCGTTAACAAAAAACACATTGTTATTTTCCAACATCCTACATGTTCTGTGTGCTGTATTGATCTGTCCACCTAAAACACATTTTTGGTTAAAAAAAAAGAAAGAAAAAAGGACGTTTAAATCGATTCCCTATTTTCGTTTTCGAAACTTGTGTTGGTTGGACCGATCGATTGTGCAATCGATTTTCGAACGTAAAGTAACAGCCCTAGTAGCATGATGTTGGAAACGTGCCGACACCAACCGTTGCTTGGGGTCTTTCTTGAGCAGGCCTGACAGCAGTGATTTTCCCTCGGGTGCGAGTGTGCGAGGGAAGCGAATGTCCTCCATCAGTATGAGCTCGAACAAGCGCTCGTGATCCTGGTTATAGAAGGGCAGGCGGCCACACATCATCTCGTACATCACCACTCCCAAACCCCACCAGTCCACCGCACGCCCGTAGTCATTGTCCTCCAGCACCTGCGCACACACACACACACACGATTTATCGTTGCCCAGCAGTAATTTTTACATTTTCAAAAAACATCACTTAGTTTGATTTATAAGCTGTTTGAGGACCAAAACATTTCCCCACAAGGACAAGGATTTGGGATATCGACATCTTTGTGTGACATTTTTTCTTGAGTTTTCTTCTGGGAACGAACACATCACAATATTCCTCATTTAAATAAATAATATGCAGAATAAAGGGGCGGGGCCTTGGTGAGTTAGTTAGTTAGTAGTGTGTTAAACTGGTGGTTATGGTAAGAGCGGGACATTTCCCAAACACACTCGAAGCGCTCGACCAATCACAACACACTGATCCAGCCGACCAATCAGAGCACAGTGTGCTTTTCAGAAGGAGGGGCTTCATTGAGTCAGGAAGTAAACAGAGCGTTACTGACAGACTGGGAAGAGAGGAGCCGCAACAATGGAGAAAATAATGTGTTTGGCATGAAACCCTGTTCTAGTATAGCCAAAAACAAAATCAAAGGGCATAATAGGTCCTCTTTAAATAAAGAACAGTGCAACAACTGCGAGCTGATGGCACTGATGTGTTTGCGTGTTCTCCCACCGAGTGTTACCGAAACCCCGACCGCGGGTCACAGGGAGAGAGTGACTCAGTCTGTGCGGTCAGTGGAAAGGTGAAGCCGTGGAACTGCTAGAATTACTGACCGCTGTCTATTTCCAGCACCGCTGTCATGTGACTCGCGGAGAGAGACAGCTGAGCCTGCAGCTGCCCCATATATGTAGAAGAACAGCACAGCTGTGAAGCTGCCAGGAACCCAGGAGCCATCGACACACGCAAGCACAGAGACGGGGGACCCACGCCTTCAGATGGACAGTGTAAACAGCAGTAAACACATCTGAACGGCACAGCGCTGACGTCAACCAGTCTCTATTTCCATGGCATGACCAGTAATGTAGTGTAAACTCTACCCGTAACCTTCCCGTCTCTCTCTTGATCCAACACACAAGTGTCTTAAACTGCAGTTCATCGACTGGCCACTAGAGACTGGATGCAAAAAAGAGTCAATCCCATAGACCCCCATGTTAAAATGCACAACTTTACAGCAGAAAAACATGTTTACAGCCTCGTGCAAAAAGTGGTTTTGGTCTATAAAGCTAATTTTGCCCTTCATGATGACTGTTAGGCGGGTGAATTTAAATTATATTAAGCTTTAAGCAGCACTAAGTAACTTTTTCAACCTTTATAATATTTTTCCAAAACCCTTGAGATGGTACATTGACTTACAATGGGTTGAATGACACGACTGCCACAGCCTGACGGTGTCTGTATCGCTTTTACTGGCACTATGTAACTTCGGGTTTCGGGTAGGAACCAACCCGAGCACAAAAAGAACTACAAAATTCGACTGCTTTACGGCATACCTCACTTCCTCAAATTCTGACGTGAGAGCCCAACGAGCATTTTTTATTTTTACCTCTGTATGTTGTCATGGCCGAAGCAGCAAGTAAAACCAAGAAGCCAAAGGTTTTGTCGGAGGACAGTAGAAAGAGAAAAAGGGAGAGTGACAAAATAAAAGGCTGGACGAGGATCAATATTGGTCCAGCGTTCTCTCGCTGGCGTGAGCTAAAGGAGGAGGAGGGCTGCGTACCCGACCGATCAGGGCCGTCAACAAATAAATACATCAGTAGCCTATGTCTAAACGGTGTGTACAAGTTTTGTAGGGGCTACATTACATTCTTGCAAGTAAATAACACATGATTAGACGGACAAAATAATCTGCAGGCTGATAGTCATGTTAGTTTATTTATTTTTCAAATTTGCAGATTCATCTATGGTAGCTTGATATTATAATATTGACGATATGGCTATTACCTACCACAGAAACGTTGAATTGAATTAGCATATCCATTATGTAAAACAGTAGCCAATAGGCTACTATAAAGACGTTGGCTTGTAAACGTGAGCTACGCAATCTTTTGGCGTTTCACACGACATTTCACACGCAACGCTGGCAGTCTGCCCAAGACGTGAGGACTCCCTCTGCAGAGTTCGGGGGGATCGGCTTGTCAACAAATGCACGCGTGTATCCCCTGGTGTAACCATGACACATTTTACGACAGTAGTAGAAGACAATACTGTTTCCCAACTGTAGGGGGACCCCGAGAGCAAAATGTAAAAAGTTACATAATGCTGCTTTAAACAAGGATGTCTACATCTGTTCTAATGTAAGTCAACAACGTATTTGAACGTTTAACATCTCTAACGTTAGCCTAACATTAGAAAACGTTAACGTTAGCTTCTAGCTGCATTGTACATCATGTCACTTAGCTTCATTAACGTATCTGTAAAATAACCGAGATAACAAATATTAGCAATGTTGTGCTGAATGATTCATGTAAATACTGTAGCACCAAACTAACGGAGATGTACTCTAGTAAAGATGGTAAAAAGGCTTGTACTGGAAACGTATGCAACTTAGACCTGTACATATTTAATTTGATCATGAACCATTAATTACATATTGAAGCACAACATTTTAGACAACTTTCTACCAAAACAAAAGGGAACTTTGTGTTTTTTTTTTAGCAAAACATGTAGCCTTTTCACTCCTCTTCAACATAACTAAATATTCAAACTCTTTACATACAGTGTCAATAGACAAGAGGTCATGATGTTCAAAAGGTCAATGATTTGTGTTGATTTAGTGTGAGTTATAACTCCTAATTAAATGCTATATAAAAATCATCAATTGCCTCCTGTGAAATGTCTCCTACTGTGACAGCCGCCATAGCACCGTCACCGAATGTTGACTGTCCGAGTGAGTGGAGGGGGCGTGGCTTAGCCATAGGTCAATTAAGGGCGTGGCCACTTGAGTGACAGGTGGATTGCCGCTGATGTCATTACTAGCCGTTGCTGTCTGTTAGCGTCACGTCACCTCAGCTAATCCCTCCTTTTTGCCTATTTTCGTTTATCCGGGAGTGACGCGCTGATGCCAAGATGGCGACGGCCCGCTCCTCCCACTTTCAGAAACACTATGGGTGACTTCACAAACACTACGTCCTTTTTTTTTTACAGTCTATAGTAACACACCACATTACAGCTCCAAGTTGTCATAACTTGAGTAGGTTTGATCAATATGTTGAAATTGGTTTTTATTCAATTTTTTTGGTAAAAAGTTGTGAAATCTGACACACAGACAGAAGACAGTCCGAACATAAACCACACCAATTTTGGACTCTCTAACTCAATCCATCTAGCGCCACCATCTGTCCAAAGTTGCACTCACGTTTATGCTAATAACTTTTAAGCCGTAAGGGCTAGACATCATGAATATTTTCCCGCCATTTTCATTCAATTTTACCTACTTTTTCGAACTCATTCAATACGGTTTGTCTAATTTTCACCAAAATTGGCTCAGATCATCTTTAAGATCATAATCCGAACTGTTCTGGAATAACGTGCGAATGAATTTGACAAAGAGCACGCCATATTAGATGCAAGGTTATATCTCCGCAGCGCTTTAGCGAATCGAGGTGAATCTTGGTACACGTCATCACAAGCATGACTTGAGGCTACACGCAGTGTTTTGGCACAGCGCCACCTACTGGTCAGGAGATATGAAAATGGCTATTTTTGTGGTCTCTTTTGATTCAGTGCATCATACCGAGTCAAATGATACCCAATATTTGGGGGTGTCAGCAATTTTTTAATTTGTCGTAAAAGTATTTTTTTATGCACATATTAGCATATTGTTACGAAACCTGGTATGTGTCATCGGGACCATGCCCTGAAAATTGTGGGCACAGTCTGGTCAAAATGTGTAATGAATTTTTTTTTTAAAAATTTATGCAAATAGCTTGTTTCATTTTGCTTGTTTATTCAATTGTAAATTTTTAATAAATCATTTTAAAATAAAGTACACCTGAGATTAAGATATTTTAATAAATTATCACAAACATGGTGTTCTCAAGTTAATTCAAATTAATTAATTTAATCATAAAATTATAATTTGCATTATTATATTATTATAATATACTATATGGTACTAAATTGAAAAAGAATTAAATAAAAAAACTTTAAATAATAATAATTACATTCTGCAATTTTCAAGCAAGTTTCAAGAATTGAACTTTCCAGTAGTTTATTATTATTTATATTATTATAATAAATTATTTATAATATTTATATTTTATAATTATATATATATTATTACAACTTCTCAGCTATTTATACCTGATAAAATATTTTGAGCTTGACATAAAGAAAAAATATATTCAATATAAAAATGTGCATGATTTTTTTATCACGTAATTAATTTCTATGACACTCGCGGATTTAGAAATCACACTCATATATCCCGACCGTGGGAAGCCTGATTCTTAAATAAAAGTTTTTGAGGTAACAAACTAAAACATGAAATATGATGTCAGTTTACATGTTTTACCTTACTGAACACATCCGTTTTCAATAGCTTTTAATCAGTGATAAAAATAGTGATAAGAATTTTATTAAACGTGTTGCCTATGTGATGCTTTTTTCTCTTATTATTCCTATGTGACATTGTAGAGCACATTGGTCAACTTGTGTTGTTTTAATTGTGCTATATAAATTAAGTTGCTATTGCTATTGCTTATTATAAAACATATTTTGTGATGTTTAAATCATTTAAAGCCATAATCGGCCCCCTAGTGGATCCTGCATGAGCCGTCAATTTTTCTAAGTGTCGCCATGCATTTAAATACACTTCCACCTGTTTTCCTCTGAAATTCTCTCATCCCTCCTTCACTTCTCTCTCTCTCTCCCTGGAATATTTCCAGACTTAACCGCATTCCTGAGCTCCACGCGCACACACACACACACACACACAACAAGGTCATTGTTTACAGCGGAACAACCTGTAACACGGCCCGGGCCGAGCTCCAGAGAGGCCACCGTCGCCATGGCAACGCTCCCGAAGTCTCCCGCTGCGGGCCCTGTTGTCATGTCAACATGGGGATTGAACCGGAGTTCCCGGGAAGAGGACAGAAAGAGAGAGAGACCGGTGACACGGGATCCTGGACGTCCCATATGAGCTCCTGATGTTCCAAACCCGTATGACTCTTGTTATAGAGCAATAGATATTTAACATAATACAATACAAAAGCATTAAAAGAGATATGACTTTCTATGAGGATCAGACATGAAATTTAAGCTCCATATGACTTCATAAAACTAATATCACGCACAAGTCATATAGATGACTGTTATGATGCCTTCATGTTGCTTAATGAGTCATTTTGGGAGCTTTTATTGAAGAGATACCGCTAAACATCTCCTTAAACGAGAAACAAACTCATATGGGTTGTAAATTATTATGAGAGAATTAGCGAGTTATTCCTTCACTTCAGAGGTTTTGTCAGCTGGATCGATTCGATGGACAATATTTACTCTGAGTACACCTGAAATTTGAAGATAATATTTCAATAATTTAACAAAATGTTTTAACATTTAAAAACAAAATATTATTAAATTATCACAAGTATGGTGTTTTCAAGTTAATTCAAATGTAAAATTTTTATAAATAATTAAAAAATAAATTATACCTGAGATTTTAAGATAATATTTCAATAATATAACAACATTTTTTTAATATTTAACAACAAATTATTATAATTATGAAATTATTACAAGCATGCATGTTCTCAAGTTAATTAAAATGTAAAATTGTAAGATAAATAATTTAAAAATAAAGTCAAAGTAAAATATTAAATAAAAAAAATATATTTTATTTGTTTACTTCCATGTCCTGTGACCATGAACCGAAATCAGAGAAGCATCAATATGCAAATGAATTATTGAAATATTTACATAAAATCTTAGGGGAAAAGATATTTGAAACATTTAACAACAATTTATTTTTTATTAAAACATTTGTTTACGTTATTTAATTAAATAAGGTAATTTTTTTAAAAAACTAATTATCAGCTTTTAATAAACTGACAAATCTCCAGCAGTTCTACTTTAGGAAACTCTGCTTTAAAGGAATAGATTATTAAAATAAAATCTGATCTGAGAGACAAGAGCTTACAGTATCAGGGAGTAACATTTCCAATATATAAAACTCTTTAATATATACTAACCATAAACCCTACAAATACACATTTTAAGAACACTAAAACGCCATTTCTGGCGGATACTCAGATGCACATGCGCCCCAGCAGAGGGCAGGATATGATGCGGGCAGAGGAAGCCCCACTCAGGGGACAGGATATGATGCGGGAGCTATGGGTGTCAGCTGAAGGCCCTTCAGGACGAACACTCACGTTTTCAAATATAAACTATATGGTCCCAGCAGAGACTCCAGAATGGTGGGATAACAACAATGTGGCCGCAACTCTGTCAAAATAGGCAACCCTTCTCCACTCTCACACACACACACACACACACACACACACACACACACACACACACACACTCGCACACACACACACACACACACCCTTGATGTCATCCCTGCACAGTAAACAATCGCTGTCAGCGCTCTCGAGTGTTTCCACAGCAACACAAACACACACTGATTTTGGGGTGTCATGTGATCATGCATGTAATCATGTGATCTGGACAGCGAGACCAATATGCTTCTCTGAAGAAAGATTTATATTTAACATAATTCAGAGTTTCCCAAACTGATGGTTTGGTCATGTGACTCTGTGATGGTTTGGTCATGTGATTAGGCTTGTTCGACTTCATGCAGCTCTGCGCAGAACGATCGGCGGCTGACTTGAAGCAGTGCATGCCGGTTAGAAATTTTGTCCGACTTGATACAGCGCCGACGCCACGTGACTGTGACGTATGCCATCAAAGTAACGCGAGAGCGATTCGAGAGTAGCCGGAGAACTCAGCCAGCGCAGCTTCTGAAGAGCGGCTGCTCTGGGCTGCACGAGCGCTGATGACGACACGGCAGTTCCATGATTGGCCGGATTCACCGCATGACAACGATCACGTGTGTTTCGTGTTTATTCGACCACCTTTAGTTCCTCTACAGCTCACAAATCATTTTTTATAGCAGTAAGCACTCTTTTCATGTAGTCGCAATGTTATATTGTGTCATGTTTATCCAAATAAAACTGATTAAAAAACGTCGATTCCACTTCATTGATAGTAGGCTAGCTGTAGGCTTATGGTGAACTTTATCCTTGTTCAAACAGACGCTGTATGAAGCAGTACATAAAGTATTGAATGAAAATGTCTCTGAACCATCTGTGTATTTAGCAAATATTGCATTTATTTCACTTCAGCTGTGATAAAGTATGCAAACACCACGTGAGCGGTCACTACGGGAACCAGAAGTGTCCGACTTCACGTCTCCGTTTGCAGCTCCTCCCCGGCTGCACGCGGCTACTCTCGCCGATCGCTTACATCCAGCCGCAGCCGATGTCGAACACACCTAACCTGTGATGGTTTGGTCATGTGTTTCTGTGATGTTTTGGTCATGTGATTCTGAGAACGGTTTGGTCATGTGATTCTGTGATGGTTTGGTCATGTGATTCTGTGAACGGTTTAGTCATGTGATTCTGTGATGGTCTGGTCATGTGATTCTGTGAACGGTTTGGTCATGTGATTCTGTGATGGTCTGGTCATGTGATTCTGTGATGGTTTGGTCATGTGATTCTGTGATGGTTTGGTCATGTGATTCTGTGAATGGTTTGGTCATGTGATTCTGTGATGGTTTGGTCATGTGATTCTGTGAACGGTTTGGTCATGTGATTCTGTGATGGTCTGGTCATGTGATTCTGTGAACGGTTTGGTCATGTGATTCTGTGATGGTCTGGTCATGTGATGAGTCTCACCTCAGGGGCCAGATACTCCGGGGTCCCGCAGAAGGTCTTCATAGTGGCTCCGTCTGTGATGCCCTCCTTACACAAGCCGAAGTCTGTGATCTTGACATGACCGTCTTTATCCAACATCAGGTTTTCCAGCTGAGAGAGAGAAACACCGGCAGAAAAGAGATCATGTGATCATCTAATAAGAGCTGCATATTATTCTACTGTGACTGACACATTTTCAGAATTTCCTAAAAAGGCATTTCAAAAAAGCCTTGAATCAAACCAATCACACCAGTTGATCACAAAACAAGTACATATATGTATAAAAAAGTAAAACTATTTCACAAAAAAAGTCAGTTGATGCCTTAGAAATACTTTGTTTAGAGAAGCTGTCAATCACAGCTGTCAATCATGACGTCACAGTCACGTTTTTATAGCATCAAATAAAAAAAACGAACACTTAAACTTACAACAGCGTGATAAAAGCTACCTAAAATGACTGAAAACATCTTTGAAAACAATGTATTTGAAGTGTAATTTGATTGTTTAGTTTCTATTGCGTCCCATTAGACTTCATGAGGAGGCGGGGTTTATGAGCTATACTGGGTCCAGCCACCGGGGGCGATCGAGACACTAGGTTTATGAGCTATACTGGGTCCAGCCACCGGGGACGATCGAGACACTAGGTTTATGAGCTATACTGGGACCAGCCACCGGGGGCGATCGAGACACTAGGTTTATGAGCTATACTGGGACCAGCCACCGGGGGCGATCGAGACACTGGGTTTATGAGCTATACTGGGACCAGCCACCGGGGACGATCGAGACACTAGGTTTATGAGCTATACTGGGACCAGCCACCGGGGGCGATCGAGACACTAGGTTTATGAGCTATACTGGGACCAGCCACCGGGGGCGATCGAGACACTAGGTTTATGAGCTATACTGGGTCCAGCCACCGGGGGCGATCGAGACACTAGGTTTATGAGCTATACTGGGTCCAGCCACCGGGGGCGATCGAGACACTAGGTTTATGAGCTATACTGGGTCCAGCCACCGGGGGCGATCGAGACACTAGGTTTATGAGCTATACTGGGACCAGCCACCGGGGGCGATCGAGACACTAGGTTTATGAGCTATACTGGGACCAGCCACCGGGGGCGATCGAGACACTAGGTTTATGAGCTATACTGGGTCCAGCCACCGGGGGCGATCGAGACACTAGGTTTATGAGCTATACTGGGTCCAGCCACCGGGGGCGATCGAGACACTAGGTTTATGAGCTATACTGGGTCCAGCCACCGGGGGCGATCGAGACACTAGGTTTATGAGCTATACTGGGACCAGCCACCGGGGGCGATCGAGACACTAGGTTTATGAGCTATACTGGGACCAGCCACCGGGGGCGATCGAGACACTGGGTTTATGAGCTATACTGGGACCAGTGTTTGAAATGAACTTTTTCACTCACGGCCAACTTGGCTACAAATTTTTTAAGTTGCCGGCCATTCAGAACTTCTACTAGCCCAAAAAAAAAAAGAAAAAAAACATTAAGCAGATTACCTACATCACAGCTTATATATATATTATCAAATTTGGATCCTGTCATCTCCCTCTTTCATCCACATCCTTTTCACCAAAAATGTATTTTAGATGGACAGACCAATACAAAAACAATCATCAAAACCATCCATACTGTTCATCAAATGCTTTTTAATCTTCGCTATTGCTTCAATGCAAATGAACAAGCGTGCCGTTATTTGTTGCATAGTGACGTGTGTGTTCAAGTAAATCAGATATGAGCAGATTCTGCACAATACACTGTATTTAATATATCATGATGACTCACGAGTATTTGCACTAAATCTGTGCAGATTTGTCGTACACGAACTTCACCAGTAAAGTGAGTAAATATATTAAGTAACGCCAAATTGGCTCGTGATTTGCCAGCGTTTCCCGCCACAGTTTTAATTTCAAACCCTGACTGGGAACACCAGGGGGCGATAGAGACACTCTGGCTTCCCTTTTCATGACACGCTTGTGTTAATATCAGCACTCCTCACAGTCACCTGGCAGCTGTAGCTCACACACACGTGGCCAGAGGCTCGAGAACACAACGCTAGTCAGCACAAACACCCGTCCTGCTACACACGCACTTTCACATGAACCTGAGCGGCCCGAGCCGAGAGAGGAGAGCAGAGGAGGAGAAACGAAGAGAAAGCAAAACACGGGTTGTTCTGCTGACCTACAGTATCATCATCTGGACGGGTCAGAGAAACGCACAACATCACACTGCACTGTTAAAGGGACAGTTCACACACACACACACACACACACACACACACACACACACACACACAAACACATTAACATCTGATGTTAATTTACACACGTGGGATTGTTTGCCGAGGCTGTGGATTACGAACTCGAACACATACACACACTCACTCACTCACTCACAAACACACACATACAGTATATATATATACTGTATAGTGTAAACCCTAATGCTCAAAATAATTAATTGGTTTGAGTAGGACTAACTTAAATTAAACTAATTAGTTCAGTCAAATGAACTTTTATGAGTATTTAGCACTCTCTTTTTCTTTCAAGGTCACAGAGCTGATATATTTTAAGTAAACTGAACTGTTTCATTAGTTTGAGTTTTATGAAATTATTCATTTTAATTTAGACGAACTAAAGTTTAACTGAAACTGGGCTGGGATTTCTATTTCCCAGCATGCTTTGCCGATGGCACTCGAGAGTAAATGTTAAAATGAAGTGTAATATCATGTTTTTTAGTGCAAGATTAATGTTAAGTGGGAGATTAGTGACTAATGTTTTGTTATGCTAATTTGGAAGAATATCTTTTAGTGTTGATTTTTAGGAGAGTTACCATCATGGTGACAAGCGGCTTGGTTTGAGAATAATGTTAAAAAGTTCATTTTGAGGTTACATGAAAATTAAACCCAAACGCTAAATGTAAGAATTAGTCTACTCAAACATTTTAAGTTAAGAACAAGTAAAATGTATGAATACAAAATAAAAATCTGCCAGTCCTGCTTACTTAAATTTTCAATTTCTTATCTTAAATTTTTTTGAGGCAACTGATTGCCTTACTTTTTTTGAGTTCTGCCAACTTATATATAGAATATCGAGAATATAGGCCTATATACAGTATATATAAGCTGTGACTTAGTGGTTTATGTTCTTTTGGCTAGAAGTAGTTCTGGATGGCCGGTAACTTAAAAATATTAGCCAAATTGGCAGGAAAGTGAAAAAGTTAATTTCAAGTCAAGTCATCTTCATTTATAACTTCATTTATTACTTACAACAAATATTAATTTCAACCCTGAATATATCAGAGTTTACCTTATTTTGCTCTCCTCACTTACATAAATGAACTTATAGTGTCCTGCACCCACTAGAAAAAAAAAATATCTACAGTAAAATGAAATCTGGTGACCCCTGACCTTCAGGTCCCTGTACACCACGTTTCTCTCTGAATGCAGGTAATCCAGCGCACACACGATCTCGGCCCCGTAGAAGCGCGCTCGGTCCTCAGAGAAAACACGATCCCGGGACAAGTGGAAGAAAAGCTGCCGGAAGGAATGAACGCAGGAACGTTTATTACCGTAATGATCATTTCAAGCTCTGAGAAGAACTGAGCCTCACCTCTCCTCCGTTGGCGTACTCCATGACGAAACACAACCGGTCGTGGGTTTGGAAGGAGTATTTCAGACCCTGAACATGCGAAATCATTCAAAGTAATACAATTAACAATGTATTAAATAATTATCTGAAATGTTAATGATAAAGATATTCAATAACACATGCAAAAAGGGCTGTATATTGCATATATGCTGTATAAAAAGTACAATTATTGTGAAATGACAGTCAAAAATGATCGCCTTAGGAAAATAATGGAGAATAAGACTTTTGTTTTTACGATTGTAAGACATATATTTGTACTTTTCAAACAAAAAAATCTAAACTTTTGACAAAAAGTTGATAATGTCTAAATACACAAATGCAAACCTAATATGAAAACTAGACATTACACAACCTTGTTAATATATTAATATATAGGGCCACACAGATATCTTGTGGTTACATAATGATATCACAAGATTTGTATTACTGTTTTCCATCCAACAATTTATTAAATAATTATTTTAAATATTAATGATAAACATTTATTAACACATGCAAAAAGCAATGTTTTTCCTCGGTATTTCTGTCTAGTTTTCCAGTACAAATTTCTAAACATTCTTAAATCAAGATGCACTTACGTGAGACGCAAAATATCATATTAAGTCTTGTTTTATGAGAAATCAATCAGAATTAAGAGCATAAAATAAGAACAAATATCCTCCAATGGGGTAAAAAAAAAACAAATTCTTAAGTGAAAAGTTTATTTTCTAACCCCATTGGTGGATATTTGTTTTATTATGCATACATTTATTTTTATAAATTTCTCAGAAAAGAAATTAAGTAATTTTGCATGTCAAGTAAATGTGTCTTTATTTAAGTGTGTTTAGATGTTTGTAATGGAAAACAAGACTAAAATACTGAGGCCCTTTTTTAAAAAGAATAGTGAAAAATTCTGCAGTAAAGGACTTTTATTATATAAAACAATAAATAAGGAAGTTTGATTCCATCCTCATTACAAATTAAGATTCCTCTATTATATTATCTGGAATACATTCAGCGTCCAATTTCTGCTTCATAGCATCACCAAATGATGCTAATTTCAAACAGGTTTAAATCAGAAAGATCTGATTTATTTACATTTCTTTCCTCAATATCTTTAGTCTTGTTTTCCAGTACAAATATCTAAACATTCTTAAATCAAGATGCACTTACTTGAGATGCAAAATGTCATATTAAAGTCTTGTTTTATGATAAATTGATCAAAATGAAGCGAGTTTGTGCTTAAAACAGAAAAATAAACTTGTTTTCCCTTTGATTTAAGTTTATTTTTCTGACCACATTGGCAGACATTTTTTCTTGTTTTAAGCATGAACTCATTTAATATTGATACATTTTTCAGAAACTTAATATCTTAAGTAATTTTGCATGCATCTTGATCTAAGAATGTTTAGATATTTGTACTGGAAAACAAGACAAGTTTATGATCCAGGAGGAAACGTTTGCTTTAAGGAAATGGAAACGGACGACGTTATTCAATTTGAAGAAGAAGCTTGAACTCTTCTAAAGGCATTGAGGATGGATAAACAGAGGCAGACGTGCTTGTGATGAGAGGGTATTGAAGAAGAAGAAGAAGAAGAGGAGGAGATCGTGAGAGTCTCACCGTGAGGAAGGGGTGTTTGGAGTTCTGGAGCACACGGTTCTCGGTGAGTGTGTGAGCCACTTCATCCTGAAACACACGTTACAATAATAGCAGTGTTGAAATCGCACACATGCAAGTATGGGAATGATGCAGTGATTAAACATGTGACAAATAAAAAAACTCACTGGAAAAAAATGGTGTTTAAATACTATAACCAAACAGCCTAACAGCCTAAACCTGACAGAATTTACTTTATTTATACATATATGTATAAATAAAGTAAATTCTGTTAGGTCAATTTAAAATTAAAAATTTTTCTTATGTAAAAATGAACTTTGATCATTTATGTGGTTCAGATAATCATATTTTGAGTTTCTGTTGAATAAACCAATCTCCTTCATTGTATTAAAGGATTAGTTCACTTTAAAATAAACTTTTGCTGATAATTTCCTCCCCCCATGTCATCCAAGATGTCCATGTCTTTCTTTCTTCAGTCGAAAAGAAATGAAGGTTTTTGATGAAAACATTCCAGGATTTTTCTCCATATAATGGACTTCAACAGGACCCAAACGGTTCAAGGTCCAAATGACAGTTTCAGTGCAGCTTCAAAGGGCTTTAAACGACACCAGACGATGAATAAGGGTCTTATCTAGACAAACCATCGGCATTTCACAAATAAATAAAAAAGTTTATGTTTTATAAGCACAAATGCTGGCCTTGCTCTGTTCTGTGATGCGCGTTCGTGACTCTCGTAATACGCAATTACGTTGAAAAGGTCACGCTTCTGTCCTGACGAAAATGTTCTTTTAGCCTTTTTAATATTAAAACACCCAGGATACACACACGAAATGGGCATTTAAACGATAAACTGACACAAAGACATTTGAATATGTGTATATGGTCCTCCTTCCTCACATTCGTAAACACTGACTCGGTACTTCCGCCGACGCGTGACCTTTTCAACGTAACTGCGTATTACGTGAGTCACGAACGCGCATCATTATTTATTATATATATTATATATATTTTATTATTTATATAAAACTTTGTGTGTATTTATTAGTGAAATGCCGATGGTTTGTCTAGATAAGACCCTTATTCATCGTCTGGTGTCGTTTAAAGCCCTTTGAAGCTGCACTGAAACTGTCATTTGGACCTTGAACCGTTTGGGTCCTGTTGAAGTCCATTATATGGAGAAAAATCCTGGAATGTTTTCATCAAAAACCTTCATTTCTTTTCGACTGAAGAAAGAAAGACATGGACATCTTGGATGACATGGGGGGAGTAAATTATTAGCAAAAGTTTTTTTAAAAGTGAACAAATCCTTTAACTACATTTTTTTATTTCATTGAACATAACATTTTTACGGCAACCGGGTTACTTGCATTTTTAAGTTAAACCAACAATATTTTT